>BPLR01021434.1:0-17067 GCA_021605095.1 Caerostris extrusa
CTTTCATCAAACAGCGATAATCCCATGTCAAATAGGTCTGGTTTATTAAAATCTTTTCTGTCTGAACATATTGTAAGCACTGTAGGTTGCAGAGTTTCAGACACATCCTGATTTTACTTCCCGGTCTTGATATATGGCGGTGGTCTCCGCGTGGCCCAGCGAAAAGAAACTGAGTTCTGTCCGAAGTGGCAACAGCCGAAGAGATATGTGGTGAGGTCCATAATGGAATCCTCTGGGCTTGGAATGTATGTGTCACCTTCATTTCAGAACGTTAGATCAGAGTGGCTGGAGGCTGTGACAAGGTAATTGTACACTGAAAAGAACCATGGTAACATTCCCCAGTTGTGGAAAAGATCAGCCCTACCAGGTGGAGCTTCATCCCTTTTATATACAGAGGCAAGAGGTGAAAGCATCCTTCCATCTCTTAACTCTCCAGGAAGATAATGAAAGGTGTGCTTCCCAATAAGAGGAGTATATGCTACCCAGTAGACTCCTCTCTGTGAATGATTAATCGATTTTATACCATTAAAAATCCTACCGAATGATTCCAGAAATTTCAGTGCATAACTTCAGAAAATTCAGGATAAATTTGCTTGGTATAAGTATTTCATGTTCGACAGGAGTTTAGTGGTAGCAATGAACAAAGAATTTATTTCGGTTTCGATACGGCCATTTCGATTCTAAATGTCTAATAGGTTGTTGGAGATACGAGTGGTTTACTTAGTTTGTTAATAACAATTTTTTAAGAATATTTTTTACTCTATCCTTGTAAATACAAATTCAATAATTAGTATTTTACCATAAATAAATATTTTTATATAGCAATTTGTTCTTAAAAGAGTTAATGAAAGTCATAGTTTTGAAAAAATAATTAAATTCTGATAAGTAACTATAATTATAACCTTTCTTCACAAGATTTTAATTTTGCTAAAGCAAAACCCAATGAATTAAAAGCACACTACTCACTCAATATAATCACAATAGAAAACCTATAGTTTTTTTAAAATTATAAGTTGCCAGCTAATGATAGCAGACTACCTGGTTGAAGTTTCCAGTTTTTTTTTTTCTTCATGCGGCACACTAAAGTGGGGCAATCACACCTATTAAAAGTCCCCTGCAAGCCAATGTCTCCTATCATATCAAGTTGGTGAGTTGTTTGCATATATAAATGGAACGCGGAGCTCACCAATTTCAACAACACACACACACACACACACACACACACACACATATATATATAATAAAAGTGAAGCTGCCAAAAATTGAAAAATAGTTTGAGGAAACAGTAAAAGAGAGTTATACCTAACTAAAATGTGGTTAGAGCACGAACAGCTGCTATTTCTGAATGCGAAGCACTTCAAGAGTTTCGAATGCTATGTTGAATTATGAATGCTATGTTGGTTTTGTAATATAATTTTCGTGTAGGGAATACCAGCAGCAGTTTTCTTGAGCAAAATGATAGCGTTTCTAATTCACTCCTTGTCAGTTCTTTGGTTTTTGTGTTCATATGTCGTGTTCTTTATATGTAAAATGTGAGTACTGTAGAAGCTGTTAGCACTCTAACTACAGTTTGGTGTCTTATAATTTTCTTTTTACTGTTTAACCTATTTTGAAATTTTTTTGATGGCTTCACTTGTATCTTATATATATAACGAATATTTCAATGTTTGGTTTTTATGTTCATAAGTTGTATTCTTTTTATATATATTGTGGTGAATACCAACTTGTGGCTAATACCAGTAGTAGCTTTTCTCGAGCAAAATGCTTGTATTTCTAATTCACACCTTGACAGTTTTCTTCTGTTTTTAAACACAAAAACAGAATGTTTTTCTTTAAACCATGCAGTAAAAATAATTTGTATTACGACAAAATCCTTTAAAGTAGAAATGCTTATTTTTTTCTTCAATTCAACTTACACCCATTAATTTACAAACATTTAGACAACTTAAGCAACCTTCAGAAACTTTTATGCCATCATAAATTGTAACGTAAGGTCGCTGTGAAAAATATTACCTTCTAAATTTAGAAAGAAAATATTTTAACGATTTCTCTTACAGATGTGTTACAATATTCTCCTTCAGTTTAAACTGTTTGCGATGTTTTACTTGCAGACATTTTGTTAAACACGAAAGACGAAGACGAAAAATATACAATGACTAAAAATACATTTTAAAAGTGTAAAAAAATGTTTTGAAATTCACTTTTTCTCACTCTAAAATAATGCTCAGAAAACAGATATTGAATTGGTACCCAAAATTTCATAGATTTTAACGATTTTCATACATGAAATTTGAGAAATAGTTAGTTGCGTCATATATAAATATGTCGTAAATTTTAATGTCTTTTAATTCTGATCAATATCAACTAAAAGCAGAATAATATGTCAAGAAAAGCAAAATGCTTGAATTACAATTCATTACACAAATCAAATATTTTTAATTAAAATTATTTTTAAAATTTGGGGATTTTTTAAAAAAGATATTTTAAAATTACGTTGTCTCAGTCTTTTTCTTTCAATTATTATTTTAGCATTATTTTTCTCTACAACTCCAGATGAACAGGCCCGGAGAACTGTCTCATGGCTCAGTAATACTGTGCACAGGTAATATGCAAGTGTGCTTAGGTTCAAATAGGCTGATGGTGTCTGTTGTAGCCACTGCTTTCAGAAACGAGGAGTCTGGGTGGTGATTGTGACATTATATGTAAAGCGTCTCACATAGATTATTAGGTTGCCTGCTGTGAGTTTTTGGGGTTTTCTTTCATACAAAAAGCAAAAGCAGTGCCATTTCCTCTAAAATCCCTCCCGAAAGCAATGTATTTTTATTTATCAGTCGGTGAGTTGTTCGAAGCTTTCATAAGGTAACACGAGGCCCATGGATGTTTCACAAATATATACGTATGCATATGTATACATCAGCAGTCATTTATTATAGCACCCATCTCAATCTAAAACTAAAGCTGTCGTATTGTTTGTATATATGTTTTTCTTTCTAATGCAGCTGGCAAACACAGACACGGACGTCTTGGATGCCTTAAGGCAAGTGCTGCACAGACGTACTCACTTTGCATTACCCAGGGGGGCATGTAACTTGAAGATAAGCTATGGACGCGGAGTAACAATGCCCCCGCAACGTTCCTATTAGGACCGGGACCTACTTTTTCAGTGAATTCGAACCCGAAACAACCTGCCGGTACTTGTGTGGTGTGAGTGCCAGAGCGCTAGCCACTCGGCCATTCATGCCCTGTTTGTATAATATGTTGAGTGCATAATTATCACGAATGCATAGATCAAATTATTGATTTGAAATGATTTCGATATTGGCCTACTGTTTTAATTTTTGTAGCCATTGAATTTTAAAACAGGACAACTGTCAACATAAAAAACAATTTCAAAAGCAATACATTCATTCATTATTAATTTGTTTGAAAAAATGTAATAAAATGTAATATAATTTTAATAAAATTATAACTTTTATGCTAAATGTGGCGTGGTAAGTTTTTTATTATCAATTATAGAAGCTGATCCGAACGCTGCTACAAGAAGTTCAGAGTCTGGGTCGTGTAATTGCTTAACTAGGACTACTAGGTTGTCTGATATGTCTGCAACCTTACGCGATGTGTCCCACAAATCAACAAATTTTTGTTACCACATGTAACAAAAATTTAAAACGATGTCATATAAAATTTTATATCATTCTGTAAGTTAATAACTGTTTAACAGACCATAGAAATCCAACATCTTTTGATTTTTTTTTTTCACCATGGAAAAAAGTGAGTTTCATTTAGTGATAAAACATCATTTTTGAAACACAAAAAAACACAAAACAAGTTAAAGAAAAACACTGTGAACATTATGGGGAATCTGATCCATCAAATTCAATGGTTAAATTTTGGATGGCTATGTTTAAAATTGGTCACAGAAGCAGTAGTGATGAACCGTTCGTCTAAGTGAGGTAGCAACACCAGAAATGATTGAAAAAAAAAAGGCGAAGTATAATTTTGGATGTTTAAATGTCCCAAAGTTGAAAATACATCAGATAGCTGAGGCCGTACGCATTTCTAAAGGATGGATGAGTAGTATTTTTCTTCGTCGATATATCACAGTTGATAAAGCAAGGATTCACGACTATATTCCTGAATCGAGTCATCAAGTAAAAGTTTCCATTCCATGGATGCGACCGAAAGAGCAACACTTGTTCGGAAAATTCTTGGTAACTGTTTTTTGGCATGTACATAGTATTGATTGATTATCTAAAAAAACCTAAAACAATAAAAGGAGAATGTTTTGCATCAATGCTGGACCGATTAGATGAGAAAATAAAGGAAGAAACAGTCTCATTTAGAGATGAAAAATTGCTGTTTCATCAAAACAGCGCGCAGCCTTACAAATCAATCAATATCATAACTAACAAAGTTGAATGAATTGAGATACGAATTGCTCGATCATCCACAATATTCATCAGATTTGGAGCCCTGCAACTGTTGTATATTCCTGAATTTGAAAAAGATGGCTCGCAGGCAAGCGTTTTCATTCAAATGAAGAGGTTAATGTGGATATTTCGGTTGTTTAGAGAAAGAGCATTATTTTGACGGCGTTAAAAGGTTAAAATATTGTTGAAATCGTTGTATCGATCTAAAAGCAGAGTTATGTTAAAAATAAAATGATAATGCTTTCTTTTTCAGTCCACAGACTTATCAGACAGACTAGTACTTAAAATGTTAGACTGGTTTACAATTTGGTAACATGATTCGCTATAGTCTGGTTGGCCCCGTGGATGTTTTCCTACTTTTCGTGTTCTGTGTCAAAAAAAAGTGACAGTTTCCCTTAAAAAAGCATCATAAGAGACTACATTAGCACACAGAAAAGATGCTCTTATCTAAAGATTTTAATAGATTCGTGGATTTCTTGGGCCAAAGTATATTTCAAGGAAATTCATATATATATTAATAAAATATTGAATTATAGAACTAATGCAGCTATTTACGAAATAGAAAAAAGAGAAAAAATGACCAGGATTTATTAGATTTATCAAAAGTTTAGAATATTTTATTGGTTAGGAATTATGCATTTGATAAATATAATGAATGAAAGTATTAAAACCTGAATTGTAGGTTTAGGTAGTATGTATTACATTTACTTCCTCCATTATAGTTCTTCACTTATGCAGTTTTTAAAATGCAAACAGCCATTGGATATTAATGGGTTACTTTTGTTAAAAAGAATGTTCTCTATATCTATGCGGATGTTACGTTTAAAGGCTAATTACTCAAGGTTTTACTGTTGCCAACGTTAAAGGGGTACTTTTTATTTAAATGTGACAACAATCCCTCTTTTTAGCACAATGGCTTTTTTTTTTTAAGTAAATTACCTAATAAACACATGCATTAGTCTGCTTTTCTTAGCCTATCCAAGTGCGTGGGATTATTTTGATGTTGGGCAACAGTCGCTATCTCCAATTTAAGCTGCCGAGAATCGAGTTCGTTTTCCTGAATGCTACTTGTCTTCGTTGGAGTATTTAAGTTGCACGAACTCTTCTTCCTCCTTTTGTTAAAGCATTCATTCTCCTAATTCAGGGATGCACTAACTTGCGAAGGCTGCGGCATATTTGAGTTCACTTTAAGTTGGCCGCGGGCCGCACAAAAGAAGAAAAAAAAAACTCCTTGCAAATAATCTTGTATATTTTACATAATAAAAAAGTTAAATAACATAATGAAAAAACAAATAAAGAGTTTGATGTATAGTAATACATAAATTTAATAAGTGTTTTTTTTTGTTACTAAATGCAAAAGTAACAAGTCAAATAAGAGGTAAACACAAAAATACTTAGTACGTTTTAATTAATTACTTTTTTTTTATATTCATGTCTAAAACGTATTGGCAAGATTTAATTCAATACAACAGTAAATATCACATATATGTGTTGATACACACGGGTTTGCGCCTTTTAATGTATTACCTAGCAACAATCATATCTACTGTTTTTAGCACAATTTTAAAATGTATCATGCTTCTGGCAATAAATATCGCACAGATTAGAAATAAGTACGTAGACAGAAACCTTGCATCTAGGCTAGCACGATATTGACAAAGGACAGGATCTTATAAAAAATAATAGTCTGATAAATAGAAATAAATAACAGAAATAATAGATAAAATAATAGAAAACATTGAATGTTATGTGTTTATTTTTATTAAACAAAAGCTGGACAGTTTCCCACATTTAATCTTACATCGAAATCTAAAAATCTTTACAAAAAATGCCATATATGTTTCTTATATGGTAATTTTAGGTGAAATGCAAGAACGACTAAAAAACGATTAGGTGTACTGCAAGAAGTGTTGACATGACGCATATATGGCATGTTGGTATGACGCATCTATGGCATCTATGGCATGTTGGCATGACGCACCATTCAAAAGGGGCGCAGATGGGTTGAAAGAGGGTTGGGAATGTCATATTTCCTATGATAATTACCTTAAGTAAATGGAAAGATTAACAAAAATAAAAATACGTAATTATTTCAGATGAGCACAAAGAGCACCAGAATTAAATTTACTAATAATTAATCTTTGATTCGTAGATAATTCTAAAATTTAAATCTAAAAACATCGAAGATTTTGATTTTTTTCATTGCAACGCATTTATATGTTATTCGTTTTATTTAATTGTTTTCAAGTTACAAGTCAAAACAAATAACAACTGAAGGAGGAATTTTGTGCTAGAAATAACAGTTGGAAAAATAAATTCATATAAACGGACCACTTATTTCATTCATGACTTAGGACACTTAAATGTTTGATTACTCTTGTAGTAAAAATTAAATATTTGTTAGTTATCTTTATATTTCAATATAAATATTTGTTAATTGCAACTTTTGACTAATATTCAATAAAGCATTAAAATTAGTATGACATATAACGCCAAAAAAAATGATTGAGAGACAATAAATTTTCCTTTTATGAAGGGAGGCGTCATTAGGTTTATTAAGAGAGGGAGGAAGTTAGAGAAACACTGACTTAAGCCATTTCTACATTTGATTGACTTTTGAAATAAAATATCTTATAAAAAGAAAAATTTCTGATAAAAAAAAGATGAATATTTTATAGGCCTCTTTAGACATTTATTTAAAATTGATTTAAATAAAATATTCATATAAATTATTGAAATTTAGATTAGGGCATTTAAGAAAAACTTTTCTTTCATTTTAATGTGCCTTGAATAGATTTTCAAGCAATAATTTTTGTACTATTAAGTTGTTTTTTGTTTTACTAAATAATTTAAAAAGTGTAACTAAATTACACTCTAAAAATGACGATTTAAATAATGTTAACGGTCTCAACATAATCCCAAATTCATAGCAAAAAAATAATGTTAATATCTCAACATATGTGAACGGTTAAAATATCAACAACTAAGTTTTATTATAAAGTTCACAAATTGCATCTAAATTTAGCGATATATTAATCAATTGCTATGTGAATAATATTTTTAGTAAAATATTTACGTGAATCTTTATATAATTAAATGACAGCAAATTTTTGATCACATTCAGAAAACAGAATAAAATTTTAAAAGTTTCCTTCTTTAAAACGTTTTAATATATAAATATAAATGAATCCCGTTAATTTATAATTAATTTTTTACTATGAATTTTGCAATCGTTGTTATATTTTAAAGGAAGATTTTCTTAGGCTAAAAAAAGTGCGAAGTACTTCATAATAGAGTTAATTTTTACTTTCAGAGTAACTTTTTACTTTTTAATTGGTTACACGGAGTTCGTCATTTTGAACTGTCAGTAATAATATCGATGTTTACCTGGTTTTTAATCTTTAAATGGAATGTACTGTATGGTTCCTTTATAAAGATTTAAAGACATCTCAAAACCCCTCGTAAGCCAAGTCAAGTCAATGTATTAAAAGTTTAAACTTTTTAATTAAATCAAAAAATCTAAAAATTAATTAGTTAATTGATTAAATTAAAATAAAATAATCTAATACTTGATTCATACTAAAGAATTAGATTATTTTATTTTAATTTAATTTTATACCTTTATTTAAGCATCTAATATAATCTATTCAGGTTCCAAACCCTAAAAACACAAATTACGTCTACGGATTTTCATTATCATGTTTACTAAAAAGTGTAAGCAGGTAACTAAACAAAAAAAAAAAATTCTCATTCTTAAACTTCTTTGGCAAAATAATAATCCCTTATTTTTTCTTCTTTAATAGCTTTTATTCAATCCATCATTGATACTGAAATAGAAAGATATATGTGAAAGTTTTGATCGATTTAGCTTTTAAAACTGTAGGATAATAGCGGGTTTCCTGTAAAGTAACTTCAGTTTTCCAAAGGAACAAATATATGATATAAGAGGACAGTGGATTTCTTTTATGAATTCATTTATTCTATCACTTCGTGATGGCCCCTTCTCAAGAGTTGAAAATTGCCCTTGCATGCCTAAATAGGCCCCATTTCGGAAGGAAGTTGACCTCAATCTTTTGCTGTTTCTACAGAACTTTAGTGAAATGTCTAGAGTTATGTTCTGTTGTCGTTTCACTTGTTTCCAGCTCAAACACAATTATGTTGTGGGTCAAAAATTTACACCTAATTTTATTAATTATATATTTTCAATTGGAAATATATATTTTAAATTTTATTTAACAAAACTGTTTCGAATGAGAACAAAATATAATTTTGATTAAATAGTATTGACAAGATATGATAGTTTTATATTAATTTGTCAAAGTTTCGTTAATAATATAATTATTTCCCAGGAACCTAAACATTTTTCTGAAAGCATTTGTTAAAAAGTCATTTGTTTGTTTCTAACGATGATTATATATATAAAAAATATTTTAACATTTTTTTAAAATAACAGGTGATTAGTGTTTGAAAAAATATAGTTTAAAATAAGATAAATGTTTTCGTACTATGAAGATTTTAATATTCTCGAATAGCTTGGCTAATTACTCCGCTTTCACTACAAAAAAAATTTTAAAATATTGTAAGCTGGAAGAGGTAAAAATCTTGTTAGTCGTAACAATTCTAAACATTTTCTTAACTTGTGTCCATTTTTCTCTGTTATTTCTTTCATTTTCGTGCTTGCAACCCTTGTTTCACACTTTCCAACTTTTTTTGTTAAAATAAAATCTTGATGACATTCACCAAAAGTCGCATTAAAAGGTTTCACACTATTCAAGGTCATATCATATCAAGGTCACACTAAAGGTTTCACTATTTCTCACTCAAACATCACAAGATCACAAAGTTGATACTCCTCCCCTTCCCACCGAACCCTTTATTGAACTTAAATAATATAACAATTTTTATGTTTTATTTCGTTTTTATATTAACAATAATAAATAGCAAATAATTCTTTTTTACTCAAAATAATAATATGCGTAAACTTTAGTTGAGAAAGAGGTTTTTCAGTTGAAATGCAATAATGTTATTATATGTTGAATTTCTTACTTAAAAATTAATTAAATATTTAAATGCCGTTGTTCATTATGTAATGGTTGAACGGCTTTTAAAAATGCATTTACAAAGCATGTCATAAGCCCGACTCGTGGCCCAGTGGTCATGTGCCTAGCTAGTGTGTTGGAGGGTTTAAATTCAAATTCTTTTTGTAGGCAGTGTTTTCAGATACGTGGAATTGTGACAACATTTGTAAAAGTATCTCGCATCGATAGTCAGGATTTCCTGGTAGGAGTTTTTGGATTTTCCACCATAAAACGAGCAAATGCGAATCTCCGGTTCTCAAGGAAGGCAATGTCCTCTCCTTATCATTCATCGATGGAAGCATTTCGTTATTGGAGCACAAAATCCATTGTTGTTCAACAACAAAAAAAAAAAAAAAAAACATATATATTGAATTTCTTCTTAATTTCTTTCTTCTTATTTTTTTTTTTTTTACTTAGTCCTCTTTTAATGTGGATAATAATGTCTCTCTTAATATAAAAATAATAATGAAGCTCTTTTCAGTTGTTAAGAAATATTTCTATTTAACCTGTGAATAATAGCCAAATGACATAAACTATCTCCTCGTTAATACGCTATTATGTAAGGTATCCGATTAAATTTCGATTTAAAATCGGGAATTAGTTGCCACAAATTAGCTATTAGTAATTTTGAAATTAATTAAAACATCTATTGAAAGTTTTTGCAATATTAATTTTCTTAATTTTCTATTTAATTTTAAGTATTTTAATGATTTACTTCTCGAAATACAACGTGGCGCCCTTGTTATTCGATCAGTAGGTATCGAAAAATGAGTTTGACTCGCAAAAGATTCTTTTTTTTTCTTTTCTTTCTTTTTTCCCTTTTTTTCTTCTTCTTTTTATATATATATATGTTGGCTTATTAAAACAATTTTCAATACCATTTTTTTTGTTTATATACCTTTTAGTGTATATTTATTGATACAGTAAAAATTTAATCTGTACAATATTTCCTTTAATATTGCTATTCAACATATCCGACGGAAAACCAAGAAAATTTACAAGGTATTTTTGGATTGTTTGAAATATCATAGAAAAGGTCCACAACAAGTTTTAAAAAGGATTACATTTTCTATCAGTTACACTCTTACAAAATTTCTATGACACGAATAGTAAGCGTTCTACAGCTTCTTGAAAATTGACATTTTTTCAACTTTCTGAAAAAAAAAAAACCCATATTAACTCCTTCTTTTAAGTGATTGAAGCACATTAATCTTCAAAGTTTGGCTATAACTTTTATTCCTAGAAGGTTACGTCTCCTAAGTTGAGAACCACTGGTACTATAAAGTAAAAGATTCTTTTAGTGCCACATTAAAGGAGCAAATAACTATGACTAAATTAGATGCTTTAGGCTTATGTCACACGAAAAAATAAAATCTTCACGCCGAGAAAGCGTGATAGCCTCGAGTTTGGTGGTTCATCGGTCTTTACTCACTTTACGCGACGTGTCTGGCGGTAAGCCAAAGGCCAAGTTCTTCATGTTTTTGGAGGCAGTCGGTAAACAGAACGACAAATATTTAGAAAACAGTCCCAGACACAGCTTGTAAATTGTAGTCGAAACCGTCCACGATTGTTTTTAACAAAAACTAAGCTTTATTTACAGACGTCGTTTATCTCCGCATACTTGATGTGTTAACAAAGAACTGTATGTAGTGGTTTGGCTTTGTTCTTAGAATCGAAGTTTTTATCGGCGATTACAAATATTTTTACATACAGCAGAACATTATTTTGTTGGAAGAGGCAATTTTGGCAGAAAACGCGCATTTCATGGTAGTTTGTCAAAAGATTGCGGATACTCAGTAAAATACAGTTTAGTGTTCAGGTTAAAAGAATTTCGTTACTCAGAGAATCTTATTAAAATGGAGATAAAAGACACCTTAATTTCTTTTTAATGGTATTGCTGTTTAAATTTTTTATCTCGATGAATTTAAATTTGTTTATATTGAAAATGTGATTAGATATTATTTTAAAAATCCATAAAATATTTAATTAAAAAATTATAAAGTTATGTATCCCTAAATTCTTATAAAAATAATCTTGTTTTTAAATTAAAATACAGATGCAAAGATGAATTCTTTTTTTCAATTTAAAGCCCAGTTAAACTAATTATTGAAATTAATTTAAAGGTTATGTGGAAACAAAATAAGTATATAAAAATGCACATTTTTTTCGATTTTTAGCACACTTTTATGTTAGAAAATTTCAAAATTTATGACGTAATTAAGTAGAAAAATGCTTTCAATAAAATTCAATAAAATGTAATGTAAAATATTTTGAAAAAAATATTTTTAATTTTTAAAACTTTTATTATATAGTTATTGATACATTAAAATATTCATATTAATTATTTAAATGTTATTAACATTAATATTAATTATTTGCATATATTTACTGATACATCTTCATAGTGTTTCTTTTAATATTGCTATAATTTCCTCAAGTGAAAAATTTAAATAGTTTATTTTTGCAGTTACATTTAAAAAAATTATATAACTGCATATTTTCATGAAAATTATAAAAATTATGACAAATTTCAGATATTGACAGTTTTTGATTAATTTCAGAAATCAGAACTGCATTGTCAAAATTAAAATTAAAATTACAATGTAAAAAATGAATACATATTTAAGTTATTAATTTTCAAAAAATAATTAGGTGTATTTCCAGCTGCTATAATTGTCAACGTCAGAGCTGCAAATAGATATACCTTTTTGTCACAGTGGAATTTTATTTCATAAGACGAATTTAGATTTTTATAAATAAAATTTAATGTACAACTTATAAATACATTTTTACAACTTTCTAGATATAACTTCATGAAATGGAAATTTTTACACGGGAATTTCTTCAAGGTTCAAGACAAACTTATATAATAGAAAATTATAAATATCCCTTTTGCCTACTTGTTCAAATATTAAAGTTGCAAGAGAACCATTAAATTTAATTTATACAGAATGAAATATTATAAAAATAGCTATTAATGAAAATGAAATATTACAAATTCTTTTATTAATGACCATCAAGTAATTTGTGTCTTTTTTTAAACGAGAGAGCCACGTGCTAATGAATAAATACCACGTGTTAATTGAAACGATGCGCTATTTAAATATGAGTTGTTTACTACAAATCTAGCATGATCTGCTGCACACTTTTGGATCTTGATCAACTTTAGTTAACAAAACTGTAGGTAGATAAAAGTTAAGCTCATTAAAAGTGCTTTAATGAACCCAAAACGAAAAGAACAAACTTTCGCAATGTAGATAAGGGAAAGTGGGTATATTAAATTTCCTATTCCTAATAAAGTGTTTTTAGTAAAACATTCCTAAATTTTTAATGACATTGCAGGGAAGTAGTTTAATACATTGAATTTCCTATATCAAAAAAATAATAACAATAATAAATAGTTAATCATTAATCTGTTGTTAATCATCAGCATATTTTCAGAAAAAGTTGAACAACTAATAGCTCAAATATTCAAAAATAAAATAGCGCTGTATTTAATGAATATCTATTTTTTTAGTTCGAGTCAAAATTATCTCATTCTTCGATTTGTAAAAAGTTATCACAAGTCATTTCAAGACATTGTTATAATCAGTGTCAGGGTGATCCAACCAATGTCTGTTACAACAGCTAACACAAAATCTTAAATTCTTTAAGTATTGAGATTTTTGTGTAGTAGGCAATTATTTAAGTAGGCAAATTCTATTTATATAAAATATGAAAGATATTGACTATAGTTAACTGAGTTTTTATTTATTTAAATATCAATCAATATATCTTATTTTTATTTTTTGTTATATTTTTTTATTTCAGGGGATTAAGATTTCTTGACCTACTCACTGTTTTAAGAATAAATGCCATTAAGAAAAGAAAACCAAAGCTTACTTTGCCATAAAAAAAAAAAATATCATAAATTGTACATTATTTGATAACTTTGTATTGTTAAATTATTATATGATATGACGACACATGTACAGGTTTTTTTTTCATTCACACGTGCCTTAGGAGCTAAAAGGTTAATAACTCTAGTCTACGTGATCAATAAGCACCTTTTAGGAGTTCCAACAGATGGCAAAGTGTCTTTATCAACCCAGGATTAATTTTATGTTCTCTAAAAAGTAAAATTTCCTGAATACTTCTACATATCTCTTTCTATCCAACATTCACGTTTGTGAGCGAGAAAAGTATCAGCAAAAAAATTTCGAGATGAAAACATTCACTTATAAAAAAATCGTTCTGGAGTGAAAAACCCTTACAATTTGTAAGACGTAATATTAATTGCTTTCTGGTTTGATATTTAGAACATCAAAATTGCTTGGCAGACATGTTGGTTTTCTAAATTTTCAGAATAATCAAAATTTTGCTCATAACATTCATCTATTTTGTGATTAAATGAAGGATACTACATTATTTTAGGAATTTTATAGTTTTTAAAAATTTAGGAGTAATATTGTATATTTTTATGAGCGATTATTTATATATGAGTAGTGATATTGCGTTATTCGTAAAAAATTTTACAAAAATTTATGACCGGTATTGCATAATTCCTACTCATAAAATAGTGAAAATTACAAAAAATCAGTATCGTATATCTCCTTTTAAATTTTTATATTTTTTATTAATCAAATAATTAAAAAAATTGAATAATGAATAAAGATTTTCTGCTAGTGACTGCTATTTAATTCAATTTTAAGATTTATTAAATTTAATAAAAGTAATATAATACATACAAATAATTTTATATCTTATTATTAACGACAAATATGCTTTCAATTTGTGTAAAGAACATTTTCTTACATAATGAGTTTTATACATTTGCTATCAAATTTTACAATAAGAGAGAAATGATTAAATTTGAAATTGATGATAACACTTCTTTATTAATTGTTTGGCTTTAAGACTTATTTTTTATAAATTTTTATTTCGAAAGAAATCTTTCTAAGACAATGACGCAATTTACGTTTAAAATTTGACAGACTTTTTTTAGATATGCATCTCAGTGCTCTAAATTTTTTTACAAAACATTATCTTTTACATAAAACAAAAATTGTTGATTTTTCTGCTATAATTAGACAAAGTAATCATATTCGCTGAATTTGATAAACAACACATATATCATCCTATTAGTTCAGTAACTTTAATATGGGAATTAATTGTTTTTATGATGAATTTCTCTATGAACATCAAGTGTATTTTATTAAATTCAAGACAAATTTTTTATTTATTGCAGTACTTAGGTCGTAAGAATTTTTATTTCTGATTAGTTATACAGTATATAATATGATAAATTCTATGCAAATGTTCCAGTCCTGGGGACTGTAAAAAACATTTGACATTTTATAAGATAGAAAGACCTTAAAGATTTTGAAAAACTGTAGGTAAAACTTCAGCAATGTTCTTTACTAAACGTTTTTCTTCATTCTAATATAACGTACTTATTACATGTTATTAAAAATATGCATAAACTTAAAATACAATAGCCCCTCTATAAATGCACGCCTCTTTATAACTCACTTTGGATAAATGCTCATTTTTTTACTGAAAAAACTCTAGACTGTCTCCGTTATATCGTGCTTTTTCTTTATCTTTCGACACCAACGTTATATCCAAATTTATGTTACAAAATCTTCGCTGACGTCAATGCGGACTTTAAAATGTCACGTGAATTTCAAACAAGAAATCTTTTAAATATACAAAAATCTTACTTTTATGAAGAAATTTAAAAAAAAATTCTTCATTATTCCTACAATTTTCAGAAGATATAACTAATAAATAAATAAATTAAACACCTAACAATGCTAGTTGATTGTTAGAATTTAAAATTCACAGCCAATTTTTTAAAAATGAGAAAATTTCTTCGCAGTTAATAATTGAAAAAAAACAAAAGAAAAGTTACATAATGCTTCTTAAATTATAGCTATGCTGGTTTAAATTAGTTATGAAGTACATTTACAAATTAAGAACTCAATAATATTATTAAAAATGTTGTTTTAAGATTTAAATGCGTTACATATGCATTAAATTACCACAACCTAATTTTAAAAACTTGAGCATTCAATATATATTTGTTAATCAATTTATAATGTATTATCAATTCATATAACTTATATATGTAAATCAGTTTTGAATTACAGAAAATTGTTGTAATTTCTTGCCCTAAAAAATATTTATTTTCATAAAATAATTGTTTTCTTATTTCAAAATATGTTAAAATATTGCAAAATATAATTTCATACGACATTAATTTGATGTAGTATATTATCTAAGGAAGACAGGTGTTGTATTTGGGAACAAGGGCTAGTTTTCGTCATGTTATGCCAAACAATTAATTTACGCTGTTAATTCAGTTAAAAAGATTATCCCACTAGGTAAGATGGCGAGAAAAAAAATTATAAGCAGTGAAATCAATGTTAGCATAAAAAACATCTTAAATATAAAGCAGAGTTAATATTTAAAATTGAATATTAAAACTTGGTATTTTTAAAAAATATGCTTTCATTTATTTGATTTCAAATACAATGCATTTTTATCTACGACATACAGAAAAAAAATCAGTAGAAGATGCTATCTCTGAATATCAACAAATTAAGTAAAAGACTAAAGAAAACAATAATAATGGGGAATTTTATAATCAGTAATCAGTTAAAAAGAAATTCAAAAACCTTAAGTAATTAAGAACTTTAATTATTTGATATTTTATTTGTAATATTTGAATTATATGATTATTCTGAGAGAATAAACGATGCTTTATTTTGTTTAAAATATTAAAGGAAATTTATTAGTGCATTATTATTAAAGTCTTGGTCGAGATGCAATAACACTATTGACTCTATTTAATGTGAATGACCTTAAATCTAAACTAAAATATTTAAAATCCATTTTTCATCATTTGCCTCTTGTTCTTTTTCATATATATATATATCCAGTACAGCTGTATAAAATAACTAATAACTGAAAATTAAGCGATAATCAAACAAAAATATATTATTCGAAATTGTGATATTTTAGAAGGGAGAAAAATATTAAAGCAGATGAATAACATTAAATAATAATAATATATTTAAATAGGCATGATTTATCGAGTTTATCAAATAGATATAAATTCATAGGTTGAAGGGTTTCATAAAACCTCACCCAAAGTGCCATACATTTTTTTCAAAGTATTTTTTTATTTTTAAATTTAATTTACTTATCCTCATATGAGTTTTAAAATTTCAGAATAATTAAAATAAATTTGAAATTTTAAAAAATGTATTATTTATTTAACACTTATATTCTAATTATTTTTCCTTTATAAATTTCAATTACAACAGGGACAATTTTTGAAAGGAGGATTCCAATCTTAATTACTAGTACACAATAACTCTTTATAACTGTTACTGCTTATAAAATAATCGTTGTCCACTCCAATTAGAAAAATCTGAATTCACAGGATTGTAAAGGAATCATTAAAGAGTTTTATTAATTTGTTAAAAATTAGCAAGATTTATTTTTAAATCAATGAAATTAAATGCGAATTTTAAAACTTTTTCAGGTTTTTCTTGCAACCAGCAATAAATGGC
>BPLR01021435.1:0-71214 GCA_021605095.1 Caerostris extrusa
AGTAAAGCAGAATAAAATATGTTAAATGAAATTTATCAAAATATATCTTAAATAAAATTCATCAAAATATATCTTAAATAAAATGCCGCAAAATAAAATATGTTTAATAATACTCAGCAAATTAAAATATGTTAAATTAAATTCAGCAGAAATAAAATTCAGCAAAAACAAAAATATATTAAATAAAATTCAGTAAAAAATAAAAAATATAAATAAAAATTCAGTAAAATAAAAATATAAATAAAATTCAGCAAAAATAAAATATGTTAAATAAAATTCAGTAAAATAAATATATATAAAATTCAGCGGAATAAAATATGTTAAATAAATTCAGTAAAAATAAAAATATTTTAAATAAAATTCAGCAAAATAAAATATATTAAATAAAATTCAGTAAAATAAAAATATAAATAAAATTCAGCAAAATAAAATATGTTAAATAAAATTCAGTAAAATAAAAATATGTTATATAAAATTCAGCGAAATAAAAATATGTTAATTAAAAATTCAGTAAAATAAAAAATTCGTTAAATACAATTCATCAAAATCTATGTTAAATAAATTCAGCAATATAAAATATGTTAAATAAGAATTCAGTAAAATAAAATATGTTCAAATAAAATTCAGCAATATAAAACATGTTAAATGGAAATTTAGTAAAATAAAAAATATAAACAAAATTCAGCCAAAATAAAATATGTTAAATAAAATTCAGTAAAATAAAATTTGTTAAATAAAATTCAGCAATATAAACATGTTAAATGAAATTCAGTAAAATAAAATATGTTAAATAAAATTCAGCAATATCTTTTTCTACAACTATTTCAAAGTCGAGAAGCTTATAAGAGCTTTATAACATATAAATTTGTATTTTTACAAAATGACATAAAATCCATGAAATTTCGAATTAGGTTGAAAACTGTACCAACGATTATTTCTTGAAGAATATATATAAAGAAGATATAGAATTATAAATAATAAAACTATTTTTGGAGTGTAAAAATTTTATGGAATTTTCTCCAATGGGCTCTTTGAAAATTTTACAACTGAATTTAATGTTCCATTTGTACTACTTTCTTTTTAATATATTTTGTACATCCTTTCACAACAAAAATCACTGGAAGAAAAAAAAATCTAGCAATAAAATTATTTATAAAATTCAAAAATATTCATGCAAAACATTTTTTTTTAGTGAGAAAGTACTGAAAAGTGATAAAATTCTATGAAACTAAGAAATATTAAAAACTACATTTCCAGAAAAGTAAAAAGAAATTTGTTATAAGTTACTAGGTTATCATAAGAATAAAGCCTTATCAAACATTACTGTTTGTCAAATTAAAATACAAAAACAAATGTAATGCCATTTCTAAGAAATTTTTACTCTTTTTCTAAATTTATTCAAAATATTTCATTTCAATATTTTTATTGATAACACTGCTTCTGTCATTGCCTGAAATTTTCTCTCTCTTTAGTTGTTGTTTTGCTGAATATTTTTTTGGCGACTTTTTGATTAGAATTTAAATAAAAAATTATTCATTTCAATTTTACAAAAAATTACAATTATCTCTATGAATTGCAAAAGTTTATTTTCCCTGTATATATAAATCTGACTACTACCAGTTCTAAAATTTTTAATTATTTAAATTAAGCGATGTTAGATTGAAACACATGGGCAAGTATCTGACTTGTTTTTTTTATTGGCAGTGATATTTATTTAAGATGGATAATCCATGCACATTTTT
Organism: Caerostris extrusa; assembly: GCA_021605095.1. Classification (NCBI taxonomy): domain Eukaryota; kingdom Metazoa; phylum Arthropoda; class Arachnida; order Araneae; family Araneidae; genus Caerostris; species Caerostris extrusa. The sequence goes on from BPLR01021435.1 coordinate 1,743, forward strand.
TTCAAACGAATATTCGAAGAATATTGCTAATTAATGCGTTTTTTAATTCCCATTTAATCTTCAATAAAAATTTCTAGGCTTTCTAAGTTTAAACTTCTCCGGATTTACAATAATATTTCTGTATAAAATTCCATTACATTATTAATTCATTAAATATTTCAGTGTTACATAATCATCACTAATAATCTGAATTTTGTTTTTAGTTGTTTTAGAATTTTGTTTGATTTCGTTGTTCATCTGGACAATTTTATTTCGAAGTGAAAACGAGAATTTTCAAGAAAAGAAAAATCGCTTGGAATTATATATATATATATATAATTTTTTAAGATTGTTGTTGTACATTTTGTTCTTACATTAAACTCTAAATTCTAATTAATGAAGATTAATTTTTTTCCCGCCACTGAATATAATCCGTCTGTTTCTGGCGAAGAAATTAGGAAGCAGTCAGGTTAGAATTATCCAAACACTGTGGTGTAATAGAGTAGAAAAAGTGTCATGTCGATAGAAGTATCAATATGTATTTATAATTATTTTGTATTGACAAAAGTAATTTCGAAGGGTTTTAATAAAAAACTAAATTTTTGATTTTTAATAATTAAAATTTGAAATTGCATAATATCAGAAGAAAATTTGTAAACAAAATTCTAATAGTTGTTAAATTATTACATTCTCTTTTATTTTATAATTGCTTTTGTGCCGCTTATTTCCGGCTAGCACACTCCAACAAGTAATCGATTCACCCATTTCCGTTTTAAGCCAGAGTGTTTATTTTCCCACAGATTAACTGGTATAACAGTGCTTGATATATATAAAAATTATTGATAATTGAAAGAGATTTAGAATGTTTTTCTGGTAGGCAGATGGAATAACTTCAAGATTATTGGAGGACTTTCCAAGAGTAATTGTCCACATTTGCGTGGGGTTTAAAGAAAATCTAGGTTTGGTTTGTCGCTCTACGGTCATTTTGTGCACACTTTGGGCTAATTAGACCGATGCCTAAAATATAATATAATGTTGATTCCGAACCACTCAAAAACATCCAGCTACAGCCAGGAATCGAACTCTGTGATACCAAAGACCAGATCGCTAGCCAATTGACCATCAGGACGCTACTAAATCTAGGTTTGGTCTCGTTTGGCTAGTCGCTGTAAGTCATCTTGTGCACTCAAGGTTTAGACAGACCGCGACCTACAGTTTAAAGTGCATTCCTAACCACTCACAAACATCCATTCCGCAGCTAGGAAACGAACCGGAGCCTGTGGTACCAAAGACCAAATCGCTAGCCAATTGGTCATCTAGCCGCTAAAAATCTAGGAAACTCCAATAAATAGAAGGAGTATCAAAGAGATTTACAGTCACATTCAATACCGAATATACACGTTTGTCGAAAAAAGGAATGTAATGCAAGCCATCAACGAAATTTGAACCCTATTTCTCTTGATAGCTGGCTAGAGTTCATTACTAAGATAACGCGAAAGTGGTTGACTTCAATATACCGAACTGGTTTAATTAAGAATTACCGGTACTTTATACACTTAGAATTTATCTTTTACACCCAAATGCACAAATGAAACCAATTTACATTTGAATAAGAGAAAAAAAACCTTTTTTAAGTAGTGAAAGTTACAAATTGCCAGAAACAAAAAATAAGTTTGTTAAAAAGAAGGATATTTCTTTTATTTTACAAAAACAGTTCGAATAATTATTTATTTCCTTACTCCTGCTATTGAAGAAAAATATATAAAAAAACACACAGATGGATTTTTTTCGTACGTGTGTGGATTTGTTCAACAAAAATTAATTCAATTATTATAGAAAACCAGCAAAAGTATTGAATAAACTTAATTAAGGTAATATTTTCTAAAAAAAAATAATTACGAATGTTTTTTTTTAAAGGATTTGGGAAATCTGTAAAACTGTAAGATAATTTAAATAAAATGAACCCCTAATTATTATGGACAATTAAGCAATTACAGAAAAGTTCGTTTCGCAAATAAAAATAAATAAATAAATAAAAACCCCAAATTGCAGCACATTTCTGGAAGTATTATTTAATTTAAGAAAATAGTTTTTTTTTTTTTTCTGAAAAACTCAATCAATACATTTCTTGTTTACTTCTACTTTAGCATAGAACTCTGTTGTTGGTTTTATTTTTTCATTTATTTACTATTATTTTAATGCGAAACAATAATTCACAAATTATTATACAAGACTGTAATCCATTTTTGTGATTGAACAAAGTTAAATGCTTTGTTGTGTTTTTTTACGATTATTATTATTATTTTTTAAACTTTTTACTTATATAAACTTTTTTGTTTAAACTTTTTAATTTGTGAATGAAAAATGTATATTATAATTTATGTATGCAACATATTCAATCGTATATATTTTATTATCTTATAATATCACATACGCTTTTTTCATGCATGTTACTGTATCATGCAGATAACAATGTCTATTTAAATTTAATAGGGACATGATGGACAAGTGGCTAGCGCTCTGGGCTCGGTACCACAGATTTTCGGGTTCGATTCCCTGCGGTACCATGGACGTTTGTAGTGGTTCGGAATCCACTTTAAACCGTAGATTCCAGCATTCTGGGGATAGTGTTACTCGCACCCGTAGCATATCTTCAAATTACACGTGCCCCTGGCTAGTACTAAATGAGTAACAGCAGTGCAGCCTTTGTTTATTGTATAAAGATAACTGTCTCTAGTATTGATAGCTGCATTAGAAAAAAATTAATTTAACGAATTCATTGAAAAGGCCATTTACATTTCAAGTGATTTAAAATGAAATTAAAATGTTATGCTTTACAATTTTTGTAAAATATTATTTTAAAATAAAGAAAATATCTGTAATATTTATATTCTATTTTTTTGACCAGGGACTTGTTACAACTAAATTCGAGACCCGGTGATGCCATAGTTGTTTGTAGTGGTTCGGAATCCATTTTAAACAGTAGTTCCCTGTTTAATATGTGCGTTGTGGAGGTAATGTTGCTCGCGTCCGTAGCATATCGTCAAGCTACACCTGCCCCCTGGATAGTGTTAAATGAGTAACAGCCCTTGCTAATGGCACAAAGATAATTGTCTCTATTATTGCCAGCTGAATTAGAAAAGAAATTTTAGTTAACGAACTCATTGAAAATGCTATTTACATTTCAAGGGGATTTAAAATTAAATTAGTATTTTATTCCTTTACAATTTTTGTAAAATATTAATTTAAAATAAAGGAAACAAGTATAATATATATATATTATACTTGTTAACAAGTCTAATATATATATATATTATAGTGGCATTAAAGTTAAATTAGAGTACTATACACTGAAGTGACAAAAGTCATGGGATACCTCTTAATATCGTGTCGGCCCTCTTTTCGCCCGGCGAAGTGCAGCAACTCGACGTGGTATGGACTCAACAAGTCGTTGGAAGTCTTCTGCAGGAATATTGAGCCATGCTGTCTCGATAGACGTCCATAATTGTGAAAGCTTTGATGGTGCAGGATTTTGGGCACGAACAGACCTCTCGATGATGTCCCATAAATGCTCGATGGGATTCATGTCGGGCGATCTAGGTGGCCAGATCATTCGTTGGAATTGTCCAGAATGTTCTTCAAACCAATCGCGAACAGTTGTGGCCCGGTGACATGGCGCATTGTCATCCATAAAAATCCCATCGTTGTTTGGGTACATGAAGTCCATGAATGGCTGCAAGTGATCTCCAAGTAGCTGAACATAAGCATTTCCAGTCAATGTTCGGTCCAGTCGCACCAGAGGACCAAGTCCATCCCATGAAAAAACAGCCCACACCATTACGGAGCCACCACCAGCTTGAACAGTGCCCTGCTGACAGTTTGGGTCCATGGCTTCGTGGGGTCTGCGCCACACTCGAACCCTACCATCAGCTCTTACCAACTGAAATCGTGACTCATCGGACCAGGCCACGGTTTTCCATTCATCTAGGGACCAACCGATATGCTCACGTGCCCACGAGAGTCGCTGCAAGCGATGTCGTTCTGTCAGTAAAGGCACTCGAGTCGGTCTTCTGCTGGAATAGCCCAAGAAAGCCAAATTTCTCCGCACAGTTCTAACAGACAAGTCCCTTGTATGTCCCACATTGATTTCTGCGGTTATTTGACGCAGTGTTGCTTGTCTGTTAGAATTTACGACTCTTTGCAGACGTCGCCGGTCTCGATCGTTAAGTGCAGGCGGTCGACCACTGCGCTGTCCATGGTGGGATGTTATGCCTGAAATGTCATACTCTCGGCACACTCTTGACACAGTGGATCTGGGAATGTTGAATTCCCTAACGATTTCCGAAATGGCAGGACCCATGAGTCTAGCTCCAACTAACATTCCGCATTCAAAGTCTGTTAATTCCCGTCGTGCGGTCATCATCACGTCAAAACCTCTTCACATGAATAACTTGAACAGAAATGAAAGCTCTGCGAAAGCACTGCGCATTTATGCCTGTTCTACGCGATGCTACTGCCGTCTGAAAATTTGCATATTGCTATCCCATAACTTTTGTCACTTCAGTGTATTTGACAATGATTAATTTGAAAAACAAGTAGATCAGGTGAATAGTGTGCCAACTTACATCGCATAGGCTATCATACTACCTACTTAGAGTAGTTCAATAAGATATAAAACAAAAGGCTCTTTTTAATTATTCATAGAATTCTTTATTTTTAAGAAGTTCTAGATAGAGTAGATGGAATTAAATTAAGTTCTATATTTGACAGTGATTAAAATGAAAAATGAGTAGATCGGATGGATAATTTGCCAACGTATATCGCATAGGCAGTCAAACTACTTGCTTAGAGTCGTTCAATAAGATAAAACAAATGGCAATTATTTTTAAAATAGTTTATTTTAAAATATTGTTTGCTACTAAACAATATTTTAGTTTATTCTGTCACAAGAAATAAAAATATATGTTATTTCTTGTGGCAGAATTTGCTAGGTATAAAATTGCTAGGTAAAATTTTAATTATTGCTAGTAAAATTAGAATTTTCTAGGTAAAAAACATATATGTTTTATTTCAAAGTAAAATATTAGAATTCGTAAATTCTGTTAAAAAGTTTTTCCAAACAATAAACTTGCAGTTCAGCAAAAAAAGGTAAAGATTAGAATTTTACGGACCAACACATTATTTAAAAAGTGGAAGGAAATATTTATGGGGAAATTGAAAACGGAGAATAATTCACTTTCAAAAAAATACCGCAAAGAGAAGTAGTCCTTTGCTGCATCTGCACGTTTCGGTCGTTTATTTTTATTCGACATTTTCTGGTGCAATTCAAATAAAGGCGCTGACTTTTGAGACCAGTCAAGTAGTTTTCTTTCCCAAACTTTATTATTATTCATAAGTTTTTTTGTTGGGTGCTTTTTTTATCGAAAGAAATTTATGTGAATTTTGTTTTAAAGTATTTCAATTGTTCTGGTGTTTAGGATTCGTGTTTTGTTTTGAGAAAAAGCAGTTTTTTAGTTTGAAGTACATTTCGTAAATTTAAAACACAAATAATATTCAGATAAAAATATTTTAGATAATATTTGTTATTGAAAATACTGAACAATTAGTAAGGAAATTAATTTTAAATCATCAGAAATTTTTACTAAAGAGTCATTTTATCTCGCACAAAAAAAAAGTTGAGAAATAAAATTGTGATATTTCTAATACTAAATTTTGTGTACAGAAAGACGTACATTTCGTAAATTTAAGAAGCCAATAGAATTCAGATTAAAATATTTTAAGTAATATTTGATATTTAAAATACTGAACAATTATTATGGAAATTAATTTTTATTTAATTTTAAAAAATTAATTTAACGAACTCATTGAAAAGGCTATTTAAATTTTAAGGTGATTTTAAAATTAAATTAAAATTTTATGCCTTACAATTTTGTAAAATATTAATAGGCTACATGTTTGGTGAAATAACTAATGGGATTTAAAATAAGCTAATAAAAATAACTTAACAATAACTAATGAGAACAGTTTGTAAGTAGCTTAAATTATTTAACAACAATTTAAATTGCTTACAATTTGTTTATTTTTGAAACGAAAATTTTTTTATTGTTTATATATACACTCATGTCGTAAATTAAGGATAATGAAGTTCAGGCAAAGAAAGAGACAGAAGCACAACAAATTTGATTTATTTGTAAAGTCTATTTATTAAACAAAAGGTAAAGAGCAAAAAAAGATGCTATATGTTTGACATAATTAATAAAAATTGCGATTTTTACTCCCTGGAGCAAATTTCAAAAAAGAACCTATTTACAAAATATAATATAACATGGTTAGTATGATGGTTAATATGGAGTATGTCTCCCGGACGATGCAATACAGGCCTTACAACGCCTAGGCATGCTGAGTATCAAATTATCAATCTGATCTTGGGGAATATTACACCACTCATGAAGCAATGCTCTCCGAAGTTCCGGTTGACAGGTGGGAGGGGGTTGACGGGCTGCTGCAATTCGTCGGCCAAGCATATCCCACACATGCTCTATTGATGCAAGTCTGGTGAGTATGCTGCCAATCCATATGGGTGATATCCTCCAATTGGAAGGCATTCGTCTACAATGTTTGCACAGTGAGGACGGGCTTTGTCATCCATAAACAGAAATTCAGCACCCATGGCGCCCCGAAACAAACGTACATGTTGTTCCAGAATGACATCCCGATAGATGTGGCCTGTCATCGTTACACTCTGAACATGCAGGTCAGTTCTGGAACCAAGAATATTCCTTCCCAAACGAGCCATCCTGCACCACCGTAACGGTGTCGTTCAATGGTGTTCTCTTTGGTGGTAACGGGTACCTGGAGCTCTCCATGTGAAAGTCCGGCGAGAATCAGACTGCAAACTAAACCTGGACTCGTCGGAAAACATCACACTAGACCACTGTTGCGGTGTCCACAATGCATGCTCTTTACTCCAGGTTAATCGCAGGCGGCAGAGGGGTTGCGGTAAGTGGAACACATCTGACAGGCCTACGAGCATATATACCAATGTGCCCTAAGCGTCTGTACACGGTCTGCCTTGAAACTGTCGTACCGGTAGCTGAAGAGAGCTGACGAGACAGTTCTGATGCTGTGCTCCGTCTGTTTCTTTTGGCAGTAACTGCTAAATACCGGTCCTCATTCGGCGTTGTAACTCGGGGGCGACCTGTGCTATAACATCTACTCACATTACCATCATCTTGGAATCGTTGCCAAAGCCTGGAGATGACACTCTGGGCGATTCCAAGTTCCTCGGATACTTCCAGCTGGGTACGTCCACATTCCTGTCGTCCGATAATTCTACCACGTAAAAATCATCCAAATGCTTCCTTTGTGCCATATGCGGTTATTGCACTGAAAGGCTTTTAAAGCGCTTGTGAACAATTTTACTTCTTTGCCACCATTCCTTATATACCCCTCTCTTACACTCTCGTCATTGTGACGTACTATTCGAGCCATCTGGTGGTTTCCTGTAATTTGCATATTCTTCGTCAAGATGTGTGTGATAATTCTACAGGTGAAATTTTTATTTTAGAGTTCAATTTCTGTGTGATTCTGAATTATCCTTAATTTATGGACATGAGTGTAATTACCAAAAAGAATAGTACCAAAGTTTTCTTTTTAATTATAACTTGAAAATCTTTCAATTCATCATGCAGTGAGAAATTTGTAATCTTTCTGAATATTAAAAATTAGATCAACATTTTTACTTTTAAACATAATTTTAACTACTGAACATAAACAAAAATTAACGACTTAAAATAAAAATGTTGACATACTGGCCTTTATTTTTTAACAGAAAAAATATGCCTTTTCTGAAACAATTTTTTTTTGGAATAACATTGAATAGGGTAAATTAAAAATGAAAACTTCAAATAACTTTCCAACTGTTTTGAAAATTAAATATCTCAATATATAACGAGTGCGCATACAATGCAATACACTAAACATGGGAAATCTAATAACTGAAGGCACAATAAGCTTTTAACGAATGCCAAAACTTTGAAAATTGTGATGATCTTCAGCAATAAATATGTCACTTTCACAAAAACTTCTAACGGTGCATTCGCTGCGGAGCGGAAGTTTAAAAGTTATTACCCTTGCAAATAAAAGTTTCGAAAACTCAGATCTGAGTTGTGGAAAGTGGAAACGACACGTCAAGAAATTTATGGACCTTATTTAATTTCCTGAAGAGAATTGCTCGAGGCAAATTTGTTAAGTTCAGTTAAATATATACGCAAAGTGAAATAAAAGTATTAAAAAAAACTACAAAAGATAACAGTTTTTTAGAGATAACTTAGAAGTATGAAATTTTTAGACTCAAGTTATTTGAAAGTACAATAATTTTTTTATTGCCATTTGAGATTGGCAGTGCGTAAACATAATGTTACATAAACTGTTAAATGGTATAGAAAAGCTGTCTAATATGCATGGTATAGAGAAAGATTTCTCTGATTACAAATAAAATAATTTTGTTCTTACAATATTCTTTGGGGGCCTGATGGTAGAGTGGCTACAGCTCTGGTACTCTGTGAGTCCTTTTGATGAATTGGCCAGCGCTCCAGCCGTTAGTAAAATAGGCTTCAAGAACAAATCCTGGAGGTGTCATGGATATTAGTTAGTGGTTTGAATCCACTTTTAACTGTAGGTCTCCGTATAATTAGGCCAAAGTGTGCACAAAAATTACAGTAGAGCGACAAATCCAAACTATGCCACAGGTTTCGGGTTCGAGTCCCGGATGGATGTTTGTTAGTTTTCGGATTCCAGTTTAAACCGAAGGTCTCGGTCTAATATCGTAGAACGAAGATCGTATGGGAAGAACTACTGGCGTCCGTAGCATGTCTTCAAGCTACACGCCCCCCTTGGTAACAAGCAAGCTGCACGTACCCTAAATGAGTAACAGAGGTGCAGCCCTTCCTTATGTCATAAAGATTAACTGTCTCTGTATTACCAATTGCATTTGAACAACAAAAAAATAGGGAACAATGTTGTTTTTTTTAATTAGAACTTGAAATGCTTCCAATATTCGTTATGTGTGTGAAATGTTTTTATAATATTCCAAAATACTTAAAATTAGATCAGATATAACGAAATTAATAAATTCTTTACTTTTCAAAATATAATTTTAACTACTAAACATAAAAAAAATTAACGAACGTAAAATAAAAATGGGAAAAAGCTGGCCTTGTTTTTGACAAAAAAATATGCGTTTTGCTAAAGCGACTTTCCTGGAATAACATTCAGTATGGTAAATTAAAAAATGAAAACTTCAAATAACTTTCCAACTCTTTTGAAAATTAAATAGCTCAATATAAAGACGCGCATACAATACTGTACGCTAAACATGGAAAATCTAATAACTGAGGCACAATAAGCTTTTAACGAATGCCAAAACTTTGCAAAATTTGTGATGATCTCAGCAATAAATATGTCGCTTTCACAAAAGCTTCTAACGGCTGACATTCGCTGCGAAGCGGAAGTTTAAAAGTTATTACCCTTGCAAATAAAAGTTTCGAAACTCAGATATGAGTTGCGGAAAGCGAGAACGTGGATCTTACTTAATTTCCTGAAGAGATTTGCTGTTGAGGCAAATTTCTGTTAAGTTGTATTTACCGCAAGGAGAAATAAAAGTATTAAAAAAACTATAAAAGATAACAGTTTTTTACGGATGATTTAGAAGTATAAAATTTTTTGCCTTAAATTATTTGACAGAACAATATATTTTTTTTTAAATTTTTAACATATTTGAGATAGGAATGGCGAACACAAAACATTACATAAACTGTTGTGTGGTATAGAGAAAGCGTGCTGACTACTATGGACTTTTCTGATTACAATGAAAATAATTTGGATTTATATAACAATTGTTATGTCTTTGGTTTTCTACAGTTTTCCAGATACTTTTCTTTACTTTCAAATCATCCCCATAGAGAAACAACGGATACAGAATCGAACTCTGCGAGAGAAAATGTATTGAGCAACTTACCATATAGCCCCGTCTAACACATACAATAGAGCATTACAACCACATATCGAGGAATAATAGACTGTAGCATTTTTCTCACGGAAAGGGTTATGGCATTTAATTCTGAGCAAAGAGGAATGTATATTCTTTGATAAATACATAATAGCAGCTCAAATCTGACAGCAGATAAACAGTGTTGTGGTTAATTATTTTAAGACAATCAGTAACTTGTATTAGGGGAACAACCTGCCACTCAAATCTGTCAGCAGATAATCAGTGTCAGGGATAATGGGACCTCATGAATTTAGCGATTGTCTTTTTCGACCTTCTCAAGTCGAAAACAATTATAGATGGGATACGGACTGCGCCATGATTGGTGATAGACCATGGGCTGAGGAAGTGTCCACTCCGAAAATAAGTGATGGAAGTTGATTTCCCAATTGACGAATTTTCTTAAAGGGAGATTTCATTTCATTGACATAACAAAAATTAATGTATTTAAAATATATAAAATTGATTGGATTCCGAAATTTGTCATGGGGAATTTTAAGTCAGCAGGGCTGCATCATTAATAAAAACTGAAGATGTTTATGCTGAAACATCACAATCAGCACCATCAATCTTATTGAATTAGAGGTTGAACATTTTTCCAAACTTTAGCCAATCTCAAAAACATAAATCCATGAAATCATATTATTGACAAAAATTAATCAAATAAAAGAAAAAAAAGATGCAGTTGCTGTGGTAGACAAACTATATCTAGATTTAGAAAGTGCAATTTGTCTTTACATAAAAAATGTTTTTAAAAATTCAATATATCGGAGAAGTAATCGTTTTGAATTTAAGTTGAGTTTTTCATATCGCACATACAAACAAGTATTTTTTTTATTTCATTTTCATTTTTGTTCTTTTAATTAAACTCTTATAGGTGCAAAAATAAAAATTATTTTTTTTTTCTTCAAATTGAAAAGAGTTTGATAATTACTGGTTTAAGGGAAAAAATAGGGTTGTGCCTTTTCTACCAAAAAATATTTTATCAAAACTTCATCTTCATTCAAAAGATAAAAATATCGAGTTTAAATTCGATAACATCACCAAAGTTAAGTTTTTTAAAGTAATGATCTTTAATTATTTGTGTTGCATGAGAAAAACTTTATATTTTATTATATTTATCCATTCATATAATAAAATCATTTTGAAGGTCGAATTTCGAATTATAAAAAAAATATTTAATGATTAAAACATTAGATATTAAATTTTGTTTAATTATTCACTTAAAGAATTATAATGAAAAATTATAATAAAATAAATTTCACTTTTAAAATTACAATTAGAAGTATTTTCAACTGATTTAAATTTTAATAATGTGTTAGCTATTTATGTTTTTCAGTATAATATGTTAAAACAAGAATGATATTAATCCCGAACTTAAGAATAAATTTTGAACAACATATTATAGTACAATTAATTTTTATTTAAAAGTGCTACTTATAAATAAAAAATTTATTGCACCATAATATGTTGTAATAATGATACTTCACATTAAGTTGTCCTTTAAAATATCCTGGATTTAATCTTGAATGCTTCTGGTTCAAAAATCAATATGGTTAACCAGGTTAAAATAAAACAAGAAAATGACTCATTGTGGAAGAAAAAAAAACAGACATGCTATATTTGAGATAACTTCAAAATTTTTTAAATTATTTATTTATTTTAATGTAAAATTTTTTCACATGAAAATATGTTCAGAAAGACTTCATCACAATAGATATCAGCATTGAAATATCAAACTAAATCTCCCTCAGCAATGTTGTCAACTCTTTCAGTAGAATCTTAGGGTAACTCTTAACATTTCTTGTCTTTTATTAAAAAATAATAGGCCTTAGGCCATTACAAATTATGATTTTGTTTAATATATATATTTTAAAATCTTTTTAAATTGGTACCATACAATCATTTTTCAACCACACAGAACAATACATATATTAAGAAAATTTGAGTTTTTTCCTGGTTTCTAATACTAGTATTAAAATTCCCAAGATAGTTTACTAATCAATCTGTTAATGTATTTTAGCTCTCTTATAAAAATTAATAATGCTTAATTTATAAAAAAAAAATCATTTAAACTTACTATAAATTTTATTAATTTCATATAAATGCTCTATTAATTTACTAACTAACTAATTCCAGGCACTCAGTCGTCGATGTTGGACAATGGACGTCTATCTACAGGCAGATTCCGAAACAGGAGGTAATTTCATTTTTACATTATAGAGTTGTCATCCCTACGCCCAACACTCTACATTTATATTAGACCTGGGCATGCGGTTTAAATGGATTTCAAACCACTACAAACATCCCTGGCTCTGCCACGACTCGAATACGAAACTTGTTGCACCGAGTGCTAGAACAACAGCTTTATTATTCTTCTCCTTCATTGGCACGAGTCCTGAATGGCCTAGTGGTTAGCGCTCTGGTGCTCGGTACCTCAGGTTTCTGGTTTGAATCCCCGGCCGGGCCATGAATGTTTGTAGTGGTTCGGAATCCACTTTAAACTGTAGGTCCCGGTCTGTTTAGCCTAAAGTGAGCACAAATTATCGTAGAGCGAAAAACGAACCCCAAACCTTCATTACCACAACAGCCCTATGGTGGGAAAAGGCCGCCTGTCCACTGGAAGATTTCGAGACAGGAGATGGTCTGGTCGGCTGCAAAACATCCATGCCTCTATTCCGAACGGCTGCAAACATCCATGGCTCTACCGCGACTCGAAGAAACCGGTGGCATCGAGTGCCAGAGCGCTAAAAACGCTCTATTACTTACTTTTAGTATAAACTTATTTTTAAAAATTCGAAAAAAAAGGCCATTTTAAATATATTTAGTAATTTTCAAATAGCTTAAAACAAAAGTTGTATGATTATATGAGATCTTCAACTTTAAATTAACATTTAAATTAGCTGCATAAAAAACTGAATTAAGAAATTTCAAATATATTAATATATATTTTTGTGACTAAATATATTTTTATTATATATTCTTGCTATTTTGCTTAAGAACGTCAAAGATAAATTAATAATAATGAGAAAATTTAAATGAACACAGAATAAAAAAAAAAAACTACCGTCTAAAATTGCATGTTATGTAAAATTGCTTTTTTTAATCGAATGCAGAGTGCATTTTGTAGAGGTTCTATTTGATTCTAAGATTGAATCTAAACAAAAACTGAAGATAAAATAAAAAACATCTATCGTCTAAAATCGCATTTTTTTTTAAATTGCTTTCAATATGACATTTTACAGAGTTCTATTTGATTCTATGATTGAATATTTGATTCTCTGCACGTTAACCTATGTGATTGCATTTTTCTAAAAGATTCCTATACAAACTAAGAAATTATGCGATCCGGAATACGTTAAGTTCAAAATTTGTATTAAAGCAGTACCATTCGTTGTAAGATCTGTTCATATCTCGCGAGTCATGCTACGACAACTCCTCATATATATATTTCGTATTTTAACTATACATAAACAACGATATACTGGATTAAAAGTAAAATAAAAGCTCTCAGTCGTAAAATTTTCATAAAATGTAAATTAAAATACACAATTCTTTAGTATTGTGATATATTGCTACATACGACAAGCGTTTGTAAGTGAATAATACTTTATTTATCATTTTTGCTGTTTCAATAACAATCCGGGTGAATTTTTTTTTTTAAAAATAGCCTTAATACTAACATTAAGCTCATACTTATATTGTTCAGAGTGACAAATTATGTAATGTAATTCTTCATTACCAATTTTTCATACAACCAGTGATGGAATAATAATATTGTAGTGAGATGGTTGAGGAACGAGATTGTAACTGGGTGTGGTTGGGTTAGATACTTGAGACACAGTTTGGTATTGACACACGCGCAAACACCACACACATACAATTAGAGACATAACAGTATTTAACACGTTTAAAAAAATATAGGTATAGATTCGTGGAAGGAAAGCCGTCCTCTTTCTGAGCCAAAAATCCGAAACTGGGATACTCACAAGGTGCGAGAAGTATACTCCATCTCCGGGTGAGAGTCGGTAGGTCAACTAATACATAGGGTTGCATTAAATATTATTTTCTCTCAGAATGAGAGATCATAAACTAAACGTTTCTCAGCGGCAGCACAGGTTGCGCTGAACTTTGTTTCGGGTGAAAGTTTCGAGGCCGACTGACTTTTTCTGCTCAACGCCACAGGATTTCTGCTTCTTGCCAGTGTGGGCAGGGTTGCAATATGAAAAAGGAATTAAAATCAAAATATTAGCAAGCCTAAAGCTAAACGTTTTGTGATTAGAAAGACAAATTTTAAAAAATGAAACAAAAAAACAAATCGAAAAGGGGATAAATTATTTTTTTTTTTTTTTTTAGAGAATCTGGATAATTAATTTTTTAGTACAGTTTAAATTATAACAACCATAAAAAATCCAATATTTTAGATTTCAAAATATGTTTTTTAATCAGTTTTTACAAAAAATAATAATTTAAAAAATTAAAATTAAATAAAATTAATTAATTAAATACATTAGCATATCATATATTCTTAGCTTTATTAGTTTAAGAATAAAATACATATGTTTCTAATTATTGTTCCGTTACATTTTTACTTTTTACCAAAGTGTTATAATAGAAAAATATATTCTTCAATAACGAAAACGATAACAACGCTTTCAATTCAGTAAGTTTCAGTGAATTTAATTCAAGTACTAATTTTGCATTTCTTTCAAAATTCCTTTAAGTTTAGAGAAGCGAATAACTATTTTTCTTAATTACCCCTTCGAACACTATTTATTCTTCGAAGTAACAATAACTTCATTATTCTGACTCGAGAAAATAATCAGTTAAAATTTGAATCTCTGATTATGATAAAGCCATAAAACTGTGCACTAATTACTTCCAATGAACGAGGTAAAATATAATTGGCAAAAGGCATTAATTCCCTGTAACCGTGGTATCTCCACATTTTCATAACTGGAGTATTATATGTACATATAATTTTTCCTGTGTGCTGTTCTGTTTACTGTCTCTGTCAATATATGTAGAATTAATTAGTTTCGTAGGAAACAATGCTTTAAATATTTACTGATCTGTAAAACAAATAGGAAAATGCTTGATAAATTTGGAAAATAATCTATATGTTATACCGTATTATTCAAAATAAATAAATTTAAAGATCTTCATTATTTATACAATTTTCATTAACTATTACTTATTTAAAGTACAAAATTACAATATGCTTATCAAATTTACTTCAGTATTTTTAATATACTTTTTACTACTTCAACCTTAAGGCTGAAGTAGTAATAATAATAAAGTAATAATAATAATAATAATAATTAATATAATAAAAAAAGGAATATTACTTCCACTTTTTGTTTCATCAAGAGTTTTAAAATTCATTTTATTGACTATGAAAATAATTTGTATGCAAATTTGTTTATAGTTTATTTATTCTTTTGTTAAAATTAAATAAAAAAAATATTTTAATAAAATAAAAGAAAAATAACATAAAATTTCCAGGTGTTTCGGACTTGTGCTTAAAAGTTTCAACACAGAAAGAAACTCTTAGATGAGAATTAAAAAGAAAAAAAAAGTTTCTTTCTTTTATGGTATATAATTTAAGCTGTCAAAAACTGATGTCTTTTGAAGATATTCATCTAATGAAATTTAGATTTTCTTTTACGTTAAAAATAAAGATATAACAATATTATACGTAAAATGTATTATGGTTGAAAATAGAATGTTGCAGCTTAACAAAAAGTAACAGTGTAAATCTTTTTTAAAATATAAATATAATATTTTTGTTCATAACTTACGAGAATTATATTAGAATGGTAAAAAGTCTTATCCCTTTTTAAAAGAAATTGCAATTGCTTATATTTAAAATAAATGAGATTAATTAATGAAATATTGACCACTGTTTTCTATTATCTTATTCTGTCTGCCAACAAGGTTATTTATGCCAAATTTATAAAATATTTTATCCTTTGAAGTCAGGAAATTTACCACTGAACTCTTAACACTTTGAAAATTTCGAAATTGTTTACCTTTGAAGAAAAATTTGCATCGAGAGGGACAAGTGATAGTCACATGGTGCCATGCAGGTAAGTTTGGTGGATGTGGTGAAACTCATAACAATCATTCTGTAAATATTCCTTCGCACTTAAGAGGGGAGATCTGCCATTGTCATGTTGGACGGTCAGATCTTTTTCGATTATAGTGTGCTGGACGAAGTTCATATATTTTTATAGCCTATCATGGTAGCTGATCACAATACAGGTCTGCCGTGCCGTTTCATCTGTTCACAGTTTAAGTCTACTTCCCAGTGAACCTCGAAAAGTTATTATAAGTCTGTTTTTCTTTTATAACTTCAAAAAATAATAAAAGACAAAACCATTTTTAGAAATATAAAGAAAGGTACATCTTATTTGAATTAGTACTTATCCAAAATTAATGAATGTTTTTTTTTGTGTAAAAATTAGCATACATTATTTTTCTATTTGGATTAAAATGTTGAAAAAAATTGAAACAACAACAAATGAAAAAAAAAAAAAAAGCCAAAAATCAAATAAGCTAAACTTCGAAAGAGAATATTGGCTGTAAAATGACGTAATTGCGAAGACTGTAAGCAGATGTTGCCATCGACATAATTACAAATTGCTACCATTTCTTTTGAAGTGGAAAAAAAGAATATTACTATATTTAAAGTGCCATTACGTACTGAAAATGCATCTCATTTAAGGAATAAATACTTATTTTGAAGATAAGAAAACAGATTGAAAAAAGACATTATAATAATTTATTTGAAAACAAATTATGCTCACATTTTAAAATTTATTATTTATTTGTTAAAAAAGAAAAACTTTTAAAAGAACAATTTGGATAAAAATGGCGTGGTAAAGTAATCTTCCATATTTTCTTTTTCGAAACCCAACTAAAGTAATTCTAATAATTAATGTTGTTTACTTTTTATGTTTTCCTTAAGAATATATTAAAAACATAATATTGCAGAAAGGAAAACATTATTTAAATTTTTTATATAAATAATGATTTGTTGAACAGTTTTAAAAAAAAAACAGCAATTACTGTTTAATTTGACAGTTTCAGTTTCCTATAATTAATTTTGAAAATTGCTTTTGTTCACGGCTTTTTAATGTATTAAAAATTATTTTTAATTTGATAAACTTCAATAGAAAAGATTTTTATTGTGATATGAAAAGTATCATAAAAATCATTTTAAATAATGAAACAAGAAAAATTTTAATATTGATAATTAGATTAAAAAACAAATCAAATACTTATTTATTATCATTTATTCTAATTTTAAGGAAAGAAATCATGTCTTATTCAAATAAACAACTTTTTAATTATTATTTTAAAAACAAAGTAATGAATTTTAAATTAATCATAAAATAAAAATTAAAATTGAATAAATCTTAGGAAATTGCGCTCAGTTGAATGTGAAAAATATTTTGACGCTATTTCAATCGACTAATTTTTTTTTTTAATTTAAATTTTACGCACCATTTATTAAAAATCCTTTATGCATTTTTGAAAGAATGAATGTTTCAAATTTTAAAAATAAATGAAAAAATCTTAGGGAATTGTGTCCGGTTTGTGATTGTTTTCGCATTGACGCACCATGTATAAAAAATATTTTATTAAATTGCTTTAAAACAATTTAGATCCAATAATTTCTTTATTTTATTTAAATTTTCTTTGTAATTATTAAAATGAACTTATTTTAAATTCCAATAATGCATTTTGAAAGAATAAATGTTTCAAAAAGCTTTTCAATAAGAACAACTAATTTCAATGATTCGAACTAATTTCAGCTACTTGTTAAGCAATTTCAGTATTTAACTGAATGTTCACGAACTTCAAGGACACCTTTCAAACTTCTTGGATTAGATTCAAAGTAATTAGTAGTTAATTCTGCGAATATTTTGTTCTAAATTTAAAAGCTTTGCAGATTTCAATTATTGAGCTTTGAGAAAATGTGATGTTTCTAAAAATTATTTTGAAGCTCAAGTCAAATATGTTTTATTGGGTTCAAATCTGATGACTTCCTTACTAAAGTAAAGTAATTACAATGAAATATTCAAAACAGGAGGCTTAGATTTGTTATTCTGACAGAACTTTGAATCCTTCTGTAGATCAAAATTTTCGACAAATAATATAAAGAACGATATCCCTTGTTTAAATTAGTAATAATCCAAAATTATTCATTGTTTTTTTTTATGTAAAAATATTTGAATTAATATGTTAAAAAAATTAACAACAATAAACGAACAAAAAATTCAGAGCCAAATAAGTTAGACTTTGAGGACGAATATTGGCTGTAAAATAACGTAATTGCGAAGACGATAAGCAAATGTTGCATAAAGGATATAATTACAAGTTGCCAGTCATTTCTTTTTTTTTTGAAGAGAAAAAAAGAATATTACTATATTTAAAGTGCCATTACGTACCGAAACTCCATCTCATTTAAAGAATAAATACTTATTTTGAAGATAAGAAAACAGATTGAAAAAAGGCATTATAATACTTTATTTAAAAACAAATTATGCTCAGGATTTTTAAATTTATTATTTATTCATTAAAAAAAGAGAACATTTTAAAAGAACAATTTGGATAAAAAAAAAATGGCATAATAAAGCAATCTTACGTATTTTCTTTAAAATTTTTCTAAAGTAATTCTAATAATTAATATTGTTTACTTCTTATGTTTTTCTTTAAAAATATATTAAAAGCATAATATTGCTGAAGGAAAACATTATTTAAATTTTTTACATAAATAATGATTTGTTGAACAGTTTTAAAAAGACCAATTACAGTTTAATTTGACAGTTTCAGTTTTCTGAAATTAATTTTGAAAATTGCTTTTATTAACAGCGTTTTAAATTTCTTAAATTTATTGCTAATGTAAAAACCTTGAAGAAAATATTATTATTGGAATGAAAAAGTTATCATAAAAAATCATTTTAAATAATGAAACAAGAAAAAAAATTTTAATATTGATAATTAGAGTAAAAAACAAATCAAATACTTATTTATTACCATTTATTTCAATTTCATAGAAAGAAATTATATCTTACTCAAATAAACAAATATTTCAAAAACAAAATAATGAATTTTAAATTAATTATCATCAAATAAAAATTAAAATTGAATAAATCTTAGGAAATTATATTCATTTGAATCTGAGTGTTTTTCACATTAACGTGTAATGTATAAACATTTTTATTAAATTTAAAATAAAATGTTTGTAGCAAAATTTTAATTAACAAATTTTTAGTAACAAAATTTTAATAAATAAAATTCATTGCTTTGGAACAATTTAGATCGAATAAATTTTTATTGTATTTGAATATTTTTTTAAATATTAACAATGAATTTATTTTAAATCAATAATGCATTGTGCAAGAATAAAAGTTTCAAAGGCTTTTTCCTAATTTCATTATTAACATAAAATTAAAATTGAAGAAAATTTTACGAAATTGTGTTCAGTTGAATGTGATTTTTCGCATTGACGTACCATGTATAAAAATATTTTATTAAATTTTAATAAACAAATTTTTTTATAACAAAAATCTTAATAAACAAAATTAATTGCTTTGAAGCTATTAGATCGAATAATTTTTTTATTTTATTTAAATTTAATTTTAAATATTAACAATGAATTTATTTTAAATCCAATAAGGCATTTTAAAAGAATGAATCTTTCAAAAGGCTTTAAAAATACAAACAACTAATTTCAATGATTCGAACTAATTTCAACTACTTGTTAAACAATTTCGGTGTTTAACTGAATATCCACAAACTTCAAGGACAACTTTAAATCCTCTTGATTAATTAAGTAATTAGTAGTAAATTCTGTGAATATTTTGTTGCAAATTTCAGGCTTTTTGAAATAAATAGAAAAAAAAAAAAAAAAAAAAAAATTGAAATATCAACAAAAGAAGAAAAAAATCAGAGCCAAATCAGCTTCGAGAAAGAATATTGGATGTAAAAATAACGGAATTGCGAAGACGATAAGCAGATGTTGCATACGATATAATTACAAGGTGAAGCTATTTCTTTTTGAAGAGAAAAAAAATATTACTGTATTTAAAGTGCCAATACGGACTGAAACCGCATCTCATTTAAAGAATAAATACTTGCTTTGAAGATAAGAAAAGAGATTGAAAAAAGGCATTATAATATTTTATTTTTAAAACAAATTATGCTCACGTTTTTAAATTTATTATTTATTTGTTAAAAATAGAGAAAACTTTTAAAGAACAATCTGGATAAAAATGACGTGGTAAAAGTAATCTTTCATATTTTCTTTAAAATTTTTCGAAACCCAGCTAATGTAATTCTAATAATTAATGCTGTTTACTTTTTATTTTTCTTTAAGAATATATTCCAAACATAATGTTCTCGAAAGAAAATATTATTTAAATTTTTTACATAAGTAATGATTTGTTGAACAGTTTTAAAAAAAGCAGCAATTTTGGTTTAATTTGACAGTTTCAATTTCTTATAATTAATTTTGAAAATTGCTTTTGTTCACAGCTTTTAATGTATTAAAAATTATTTTTAATTTGATAAACTTCAATAGACATTTTTTTTATTGTGATATGAAAAGTATAATAAAAAGTCATTTTAAATAATGAAACAAGAAAAATTTGTAATATCGATAATTAGAAATAACAAACGAATAAAATACTTTTTTTTTTTTTAATTCTAATGTTCTTTTTCTAGATAATGTTTCTTTTTTTTATTTTTTTTTAATGTTCTTTTTTTTGTTCAAACACGTTAGACAGCCTGGTCTTGGATGCCTTAAGGCAAACGCTGCGCAGACGTTACTCATTTTGCATTACCCAGGGGCCCCGTGTAACTTGAAGATAAGCCACGGAGTAACAAGCCTCCCAACGCTCTACGATCCTGTTATTACCGGGACCTACGGTTTAAAGGGATTCCGAACCACTACAAACATCCAGGGCACCGCCAGGGTTTGAGCCCGAAACCTGTGGTACCGAGCGCCAGATCGCTAGCCACTCGGCCATTCAGGCCCCATGAATAAAATACGTATAACTATTTATTTTTATTTCAAAGAAAGACATCTCTTGTTCAAACAAAAAGTTCTTCTTACTATTTTAAAAACAAAAGTTAATGAATTTCAAATTAATCATCAAATAAAAATTAGAAATAATAAATCGTAGGAAATTGTTTTTAGTTTAATGTGATTGTTTTAGCATTGATGTATCAATTATAAAATATTTTATTTAATTTTTAATAAACAAATTTTTATAACAAAATTTTAATAAAGAAATTTTTATAACAAAATTTTAAAAATTTTAATAAACAAAATTCATTGCTTTGAGCTATTTATCTCTAATATATTTTTTTTTTTTTAATTTATTTAAACTTTATTGTCCAATAATGCATTATGAAAGAATGAATGTTATAAAAGCCTTTGTAATACGAACAACTAATTTCTATGATTCGAACTAATTTCAACTATTTGTTAAACAATTTTGATGCTTAACTGAATATCCACAAACTTCAAGGACCCCTTTAAATTTTCTTTGATTAGATTCAAAGTAATTAATAGTAAATTCTGTGAATATTTTGTTTCAAATTTCAAGCTTTGCTGATTTTTGTTACTGAGGTTTTGAGGAAATGTTATGTTTTCGGAAAATATTTTCAAGATCTAGTCAAATATGTTTTATTGGATTTAAATCTGATGACTCCCTTACAACTGTAAAGTAATTACACTTAAATATTCAAAACAGCAGGCTTAGAATTGTTATTCTGATAGAACTTTGAATCCGACTGATTATTTAAGAATTTCTATTTAAGATGTTAAAACAATTTACACCCATGGCACCATCAATAAATTCAGACTTAATTATTCCAGGAGATGAAATTCACTTCCCCGTTATAACTTTTCAATCAACATGTTTAATGAATGAAATAAAGTGCTTTTTTTTAGTTCTACATTCCATTTTGTCCTTTGAAGACATTGTTCAAGCTTCTTCTTCATTGGCGCAACAGCCCCATGGTGGACCAAGGCAGATATCTACTGGCGGATTCAGTTTAATGTATTTGCACTGACGGATTCCAAAACACCTTTGAGATGTTTTCTTTTTTTACAGGGTAGGGTTTTCAGTCCTACGCCTAACGCTCAACAGTCAAATTAAACCGGACCTACATTTTAAAGTGGATTTTCTGAATTACTACAAACATCCATAGCACCACCAGGACTCGAACCGAAATCTGTGACACTGAGCCCCAGAGTTCTATATGTATATAAAGAAGATTAGAAATACTCCAACAGAATATTAAAAATAAAAGGGGACAAAATTAATGAAAAAATAAATGTCTTATGCAGATACTTGATAAAAATTTTAATAGAATATCGCATAAATAGCTTTATCAGCTTATAAAATGTTTTTCTTTTATGATATAAATATAAGATTTTATTTTATAATGCAAAAATATAAAAACTGAATAGAGGTTGGGCTGACATGTTCATAGGCTGACACATAGATGGCACTACTAGTATTCAATCCATATGATTTTAGTTAGCCCCAACCTTCAAAAGACACGTGTATAAATTTGACAGCTGTTGCACTATTAGTAGTTGAGTTATAACATTTTTAGCAAAGCAACTTTTGTTTGTTTGAAAAAAAAATGGATAAAAAGAAATTTCGTGTGTTAATAAAGCATTGCTTTTGGCGAAAAAAATACTATTGAAGCCAAGGCTTGGCTTGATAAACATTATTCGGACTTTGCACCAGAAAAATCAACCGTAGAGAAGTGGGTTGCTAAATTTAAGCGAGGCGAAATGAGCACCGAGGACGATGCACGCAGTGGACGCCCCAAAGAGGCTGTTACCGACGAAAACATCAAAAAGTCCACAAAATAATTTCTGATAACCGTAAAGTGAAGTTGATTGAGATAGCTGAGACCTAAAGATATCAAAGGAACGTGTTGGACATATCGTGAAGGAATATTTGGATATGCGAAAGCTCTGTTCAAAGTGAGTGCCGCGCAGAGCTCACAATCGACCCAAAACAACAACGAATTGATGATTCTAAGCAGTGTTTGGATCTGTTCAATCTTAATAAACCCGAATTTTTGCGTCGATATGTGACAATGAATGAAACATGGCTCCATCATTTCACACCGGAGTCCAATCGACAGTCAGCCGAGTGGACTGCACGTGATGAACACTAAAAATGCTATAACTTCACTAAAAATGCTATAACTCCCATACTAATAGTGCAACTACTGTCAAATTTATGCACGTGTATTTTGAAGGTTAGGACTAACTAAAAAATATATGGATTTAATACTAGTAGTGCCATCTATGTGTCAGCCTATGAACATTTCAGTCCACCTGTTACTTTGCCGATGCATTTTTTTTCCTCTTTTTTTATTTTACCAAATTTTTTACATGCTTCTGTTAAAAAAACATTTCTTTATAAGTAGTCATTGAAAATGACAGAATTTTCTTATAGCAAACAATTTTATTTATAATTTTCTAAATTTCTAAATTATAATTTTCTAAAAGTAAAGAATAAAAGTTACAAATATTATTTATCAGCTATGAATTATATCAAATCTTCATAAAATTTTATAGAAAATATTTTCATTTCAATATTTATATATTTCAATGTATTTAAATAAAAAATTATAATAATCCGACAAAAATAATTTAAGAGTAAAATTGCTACTTGCACTTTATTTAAAACGTGTAACAAGATATAAACAGTTATGTGACAAAGCATTATTTTTCCTATCAACAACAATTCAGGCCAATTTTTGAATAATTTGATTTTCACCGATGTCAACTGCCACAGAGGCTTTTATGACAGTGATAAATCGTTGTTTTCAACCAAGGCTATTAAGCAGCACATCTTGAAGAGTTTGGATTTAGAAAATTTAGAAAATAGCAAAGGGCTCAAAAGAAAAGCTATCGAAAAGTTTAAGAAAAAGTAGTAATTCCGAAGACAAATTCATCATTTTATTTGAAATGACATATTGTTCCATATAGTTTCTAAGACACGTTAATACAAAATTTGAAACGGAATGAAAGACATGTATTTTTTATATGTAAATATTTAATATTGCATACATATCAGGGTTTATTTATTTTAGATTAATTTTTCCAATGCAAATTAATAATTGAATGCTTTTTTTTCTTAATTTATTGTAACAGTGTTATTAAATACAAAAGTTGTTTCACAAAATGTTGTTATTATTATGTAAAGAAATATAAATGTGTAGAAATTCAAAGAAATGGAAATATTTTTATGAAATTTTTAATGTAAGCTTAATTATGAAATTATAGCTTAGCTTAATTATAAAACAAAAAAATAATGAACTATTAATAACCATAGTAATTTTAATTACATTACAATTTACATAAATAAAATTCTGCTATTGTTGTGACCAATTCATTCTTACAATCTGCGTTAGCACAATTAAGAACAACTAATATCAAGTGAAAGAAGTTTGCTTTCAGTTTGAATCAGCTTTCTTCTTTGTATCTTGGCATATCTTGTCTATTTTTAATCATTGAATTACTTGTCTAATACCTAATACAAAACAGTCATTAATAGTGAAATTAATAAAGTTACGTCAAATAATTTTTCTGGCAGTATCATATCATGACTATGCTGCTTGTATATTGTAAAATTATTCTCAGTAATCCATATTATTAAAATTAATTTATAATATTTGTAATATTTTCCAATAGAGAAAACTAACTCAATAATTTCAGTTAAATAAATAAATAATTTAATTAAATAATTAAAAAAAAAAAAGAGATTTACGAAAGTTTTTTTGATATTTAGTGACCTTTTTTACTATATAAAGCTCTGGCGCTCGGTGCCACAGGTTTCGAGTTCGAGTCCCAGCGGTGCAATGGATGTTTGTAGTGGTTTGTAATCCACTTTAAATAGATTATCTAATATCTATAGGACCCAATCTAATATGACTATAGATATTTGAGGATAGACTGACAACCGTATTCCGTAAAAAGAAAAACATCTATTTCGGAATCTGCCAGAAGACAGACAGCCCTGGTCCAACATGGACTGTAGTTAAATAATAATTTATTGTATAAAACAATAAATATATTTCTACTTTCCTAAAATATGAATTGATCAATAAAAACTGGGTAATTTAATACATTAATGTTAGATCCTATAAAATTAAATGCAAATCAATATTCACAACATAATTTTTTTATTCTCAAAATAAATTTTTAAAAATTCATGAAAAGGAATATTTGAATTTATTTCCGATTGAAGTCGTGTTTATCTCATATTTGCAATTTAGTTCATATTTTATAAAAAAAATAAAATTATATTAAGCAAAATCCAGATATATTTTACTATTCAGTCCTGACGACCACCTACAATAACCTTAAACAAGTATTCTCGCAGATCGATTTAAGGCCATTTAAGAGTCAGATCCCTGAAAAGAACGAGGGAGAAATGTTTGAATGAAAGGAAATTGCAGTGTCACTGAAAGAAACATTCGTGGAAGGTAAAGAACGTTATCAGGTTTTCAGATACGATTCCAGGAAAATCGAGATCACTATCGGGACTAGCATTATAATAGAACCTTCTAGAAAATACTGTAGTCGAATTCTGCTGTTTCTATTACTATAGCTTGGCCTAGAGGAGCATGGTGGAAGCTTGTAATTTATTCTAATAAAAGCGTAAATAAATACCTCAGTAAGAGAATCATGAAATGACAAATTCATAAACGAACTTATATATATATATATATATAGAGAGAGAGAGAGAGTATATCTATATATACTAGAGTTACATATGAAAAGATAAAATCAAATAATAAAAACCCTTTAATCCACCATTGTATTCATTCCGTATTAAATATGCAAAATATTATATATATATATATATATATATTGATTATTTCAATTCCTTCTATTAGAACACACTCTCCCTATATATATCTTGTTCTAATTTTCAATTGCTCATAAAATATTTGTTATTCATCCACTCAAGTTCAAATAAATTTTTTTAACTTGTAGTGGATGACACTGGATGCTCATACAGTTTTTTCAAATATTAATTCATTCATTAAATTTAATTAATTAATTTTAGGTTTTTTTAGATTTAAGTTGCATGTATCTACCAATAGATGGCGCCAGGTATACTTAAAAAGATGAATGAACTTTATTTATAAAGGACTTTCTGCAATAGAGTGAAAAAAAAAAAAAGTAGGAATTGACTTTAAAATTTATATATATATATATATATATATTACTTGTTTTTGTTTAAAATTTAACACTTTTCTAAATATTGCAGATAATAATTTTTTTCAATATAAACTAATGTAAACATTAGTGTTAATTTGAATCCTGTCCAAAATTAGTTTCTGTTTATAATATTTAGGTGTTTGCCATATTTTAGGTAAATCTTCATTTTATAGTAATTTATCACTTATTTATTAGTTTTTAATTTAATAGAATTTTTCTTTTTGGTATTAGCTGTTTTCCTGATGTGCCCACATTTCATATTAATGTTTATTTTTTTTTTTTTATTTCATACTAATGTCTATTTTTAATAAGCTTTTTAGTAAAAACAATTGATGAAATTTTTCGAGATTTAGAATATTTTGATGATTTTTTGTTGGCGTAAATTCAGTTAGGAGAAACAAAAATGTAAATAGGGTAAAGAAATCAACATCAAATTTCGATCTCAGATGCAAAATACTGATAATCATTAACAATTGGGGTTTGTCAATTTCTGAAAATAAAATTATGAATAATGATTTAGATAATAGAATATTTCATAAAAACCAAAAATAAATAAATTTAAAAAAAAACTAATTTCTTAAACCTCAAAAATTGTAAACAATTATATTCTAAAACAATTAACTATAATTTAATTAAAAACCCGTAAATTTAATCGCTAAATTGTTTAACTAAAAGAGAACCTATTAGAAATTATTCGTAATTTTTGACTAGGCGCAAGGTTTATGAACAACAATTTTAGATATAAAAATTAGAACGATAAGTATCATCGTTATTAGGTAGCATTGATATACTCTATATGCAAACATTCATTTTTATTTATATAGATTGAAATAGTTCACATTTATATGTACTATTCTACACTGAAGTGATAAAAGTCATGGGATACCTCTTAATATCCTGTCGGCCCTCCTTTCGCCCGGCGAAGTGCAGCAACTCGACGTGGCATGGACTCAACAAGTCGTTGGAAGTCTTCTGCAGGAATATTGAGCTATGCTGTCTCGATAGACGTCCATAATTGTGAAAGCGTTGATGGGGCAAGATTTTGGGCACGAACAGACCTCTCGATGATGTCCCATAAATGCTCGATGGGATTCATGTCGGGCGATCTAGGTGGCCAGATCATTCGTTGGAATTGTCCAGAATGTTCTTCAAATCAATCGCGAACAGTTGTGGCCCGGTGACATGGCGCATTGTCATCCATAAAAATCCCATCGTTGTTTGGGTACATAAAGTCCATGAATGGCTGCAAGTGATCTCCAAGTAGCTGAACATAAGCATTTCCAGTCAATGTTCGGTCCAGTCGCACAAGAGGACCAAGTCCATTCCATGAAAAAACAGCCCATACCATTACGGAGCCACCACCAGCTTGAACAGTGCCTTTGCTGACAGTTTGGGTCCATGGCTTCGTGGGTTCTGCGCCACACTCGAACCCTACCATCAGCTCTTACCAACTGAAATCGTGACTCATCGGACCAGGCCACGGTTTTCCATTCATCTAGGGACCAACCGATATGCTCACGTGCCCACGCGAGTCGCTGCAAGCGATGTCGTTCTGTCAGTAAAGGCACTCGAGTCGGTCTTCTGCTGGAATAGCCCAAGAAAGCCAAATTTCCACACACAGTTCTAACAGACAAATCCCTTTGTACGTCCCACATTGATTTCTGCGGTTATTTGACGCAGTGTTGCTTGTCTGTTAGAATTTACGACTCTTGCAGACGTCGCCGGTCTCGGTCGTTAAGTGCAGGCGGTCAACCACTGCGCTGTCCATGGTGGGATGTTATGCCTGAAATGTCATACTCTCGGCACACTCTGACACAGTGGATCTGGGAATGTTGAATTCCCTAACGATTTCCGAAATGGCATGACCCATGCGTCTAGCTCCAACTAACATTCCGCGTTCAAAGTCTGTTAATTCCCGTCGTGCGGTCATCATCACGTCAAAACCTCTTCACATGAATAACTTGAACAGAAATGAAAGCTCTGCGAAAGCACTGCGCATTTATACCTGTTCTACGCGATGCTACTGCCATCTGAAAATTAGCATATTGCTATCCCATGACTTTTGTCACTTCAGTGTATAGCAAAAAAATAATTTAAAGTTGTTTGGTAATTATTAAACAATACAAAATCAAGACTATTTTATTATAATAAAATATTTATTATAAATAAATATTATATTTTTAATATAATGATATTTTGTTATCATAATATAATAGCTTTTAATTGGTTTACTATAAATGCTTATGAAAATAATTCGGTAAATATTGCTTCTTTTTTACGTTTGGGTCTAATTCTCAGTGTCCTGCAGCGCGGGACGAATATCCTGTGAGTATTGGATGAAAGAAAGGGGGCAGCTCTGTTGTGCTGAAGCACCCCGTAGATAGAAGTCTGACTTGGCTCCGTATGGCTGTAAAAGGAGGAGTTTAAGGTGTAACTACCCTTCATTTTCTTATCGTTGGGAGAAAACCCGAAAACTCCCACCAGGTAGTCCGACTCACGAGACAAGATGCTCGTAGAGCCTGATGGTCGAGTGGCCACTATGGCACTCAGTACTACAGTTTTCGGGTTCGAATCTTGGAGGTGTCATGGATGTTTGTAGAGGTTCAGAATCCTTTTAATCCTTAGGTCCCAGTCTCATATGACCGTAGAGCGTCACAGAACCCAATCACATTTCTTCTCACCCACATCATTCCCAAACTGTATAGGGGCAACTCAGCTCTAGGTATTAAGTGATGTGGTGTGGTGTAGTAGTAGTAGTCCTAATGAGCACTATTGAGCCACGAATCAAGTTTTTTTACGTATTTGACAATAACAAGTTTTTAATTATTTTTATTAGTCTCTACCTTTAGAATTGTAAATAAATTATTTTCAGATTTTTTTCTAACATTGGAAGCATAGTGATTTTATTTTTCAACTTTCTTAAAACTATTTGTTTTTAAATATCTAACAGTAAGAAAAACTATACATTAAGCATCTGATACTTAGCATCAAATGCCTGAAGTGTTGCATAATAACTGCATTTAATAATTTTCATTTAAAAATTTCTAAAACTTTGTTTTAGATTAGTTTTTGTTAAGTTTTAGATTTGTTAGTTTGTTAGATTTGTTTTAGAATTCCACTCCCAAATGTATGTTAAGTGTTTACCAATAATTACTAAAGGGCTCATTACATGCTCTTAGTTTCCCACCAAACTGAATTTTCATCGCATTTATTGATTTCGATAAAAATCTTGAAAGCATAAAATGAGAAGTTCTAACATGTTCTGGTCTGAATCAATGTTTCATTAAGCTTTAAATCTGTTCATCTATGATTTTCGTTTCAAAGGACACCAGAACACCTTTCTGTTTTTGAAATAAATTATTTTATATTGTTTACTACACATTACTGCTTTTTACAAAATTCAGAGACTACACATTATTTCAAGAGACTGTTTCAACTGTAAATCTACATTATTAAATGTGTTTGTTTTCACTTAGTTTCCAATGTTATATAACAAATGTCCCATAATATTTTTACTCATCAATAATTTTCGTTTCAGAGGAAGAGACCAAAACAAATCACCAGATGATCAATCAAATCTTCACAAGACAAATTTCTGTTTTTGAAATATTTTTTTTTGTATTGTTTACAACAAATTACTGCTTTTTACAAAATTCAGGAGACTCTACTCTATTTGAAGACACTCTTTTAAATGCATATCGGCATTATTAATTAGGCTTATTTTCATTTAGTTTCCAATGTTATATAACAAATGTCATATATTAAATAATATAGAGAACACAAAAAATAACTTTGCACTTCTAAAAATTTTTACCCGTGTGGGTCCGGGTTAGAATTGTTCCCACTTTAGCCCGTGCATGTCTTAAAAGGTGAATAAAATGGGTACCCAGTGCCTGCGGGTATAGACTTCAGAAATTCAGACTTCTCCCTTGATACTCCATGTGTTTATGTCACAAGGTCAAGGGCAAATAGAAGCTGCATTTTTACCCTTTATGATGACTCGTCAGTTTAAGATCACACGAGTTCATGGATTTGGTCTACTAGATGTTGCGATGTTGCTGTCAACCAAGTGGAAAGTACAAAAATTTGAAATAAATAAGAAACAACAAATATTTGCTGAAAATACAAAGATATGTTTAATTTTTTTTTATATTTAAGGAAGAATTAACGTGTTTTTGATGGCATTTTCAGTATTTTCATTTACTTACCATTAGTCACATTTAAAATCTTGAACGTTTTAAGCATTGAAAGCCTTTGGAATTTTTTTATAGGGACTCTTAAAAATAGCGTTTACTCTTTTCTCAATTCGTGAATTGTGAAGAGTGGAAACACAACGTGAAACTAGGCTGAAGATTTTTCATTGCTACAGGTTTAGAGATCTTTCATCAACTAAATGTATTACATACGATTGTAGTTTAAAAATTTATCAGGATCTTTAATTAGGAATGGTAAACAATGTATTTACGACATCCCAAAAAAGCATGTCGAAAGCTTCCAAGACGAATAAGATTCGTTCTTTAATATTTTCTTCAAAGTTTAATACGGTTAGAACTGCCATTGCAATTGCTTAATTATTTCTCAATTTACAGACTATTTAATTAATACTTAAAAAGAGGATTCTTCGCCAACAAGTTAGCATCTAAATTATATTTAAATACTAGTTGTAGTTTCATCTTTAAAAAATGTTCTTCTTCTAGATGTTCACCTTCAGCTTAATTTTTTTATTCCGAATATAACTGATAATATCAGAATATTTTTCAATATTTAATGTTATTCTTCTTCTTCATTTGCGCAACAGCCTCATCGTGGTCCAAGGCCATCTGACTACTTTCAGATTTCGAGACATGAGATGCTTTATTTATTTTATTGGTAGAGCTAACAGCCCTACGCCCTATAGCCATATTAGATGGAGACCTACGGTTTAAAGTATATTCCGAACCACTATAAACATCAATGGCATCGTATAGACTCAAAACTGAAACCTATGGCACCGAGCGCCAGGCGCTAGTCATTCGGCCATCAGACCCCTTTAATATTATTAAACCAGTAAATTTCTTTTTCGTTTAATTACAAAGATCAATGACTCATTTAAAGAAAAAATAAATAATTAAATAAACATCACTTTTAACAGAATAGAAATTAAAATTTTTGCTTTTGTTGAAACCTACCTAAACATTTTTATTTTTAATTTACCAACGTAATTTAGAAGTCAGATTGAAATGAAGTTTTTATTTTGAAATAGGTTTCCAAGCACTTATCAAACCATGTGGAATAACAGACTTAAAAGCAATTGGAAAAAATTAATGATGTACAAAAGTTAATTCAATTATAAAATGTAGAAAGCACTTAATCTTTTCAATTAAAATGTACACACAAATCCTTGACGAACTAGATTACTCCAGTGAGTAGCAGGGCATCGCAATCGCTTAGTTCCTCCGACATTACCATACTACTTAATTCGCACTCTGTTGAATGATCCTCTGCATACAATTTACCATCCCAGATTCTCGGAACATCAATTGGAACTCCACCGGTGCAAAATAATCCTCTTGGAGATGTTTGCCTTTCACTTGAGCAACGACTTTCCACAATGTGTACCCGGGAGACTTAATCTTAAGTCCGCGATCGATCGAAAAAGTCTTTTCGTGTCGTCTCGTCCATATCCCTCGATTTTGATACAGGATGAAGGGCATTTGAAGTCTATGTATTCTTCTAAGTGCTGAATAAAATTCTTTTCAAGGATTTAACACTGACTTCCAATGGCTGGTTAAGTAAGATAAGTTATATAACTTATATGATATCGATGTCGATTATAATAGATGTCTATATTCACGGAGTTTTTACAGATATTAGAATTAAGTGAATCAAAATGAAAATTAGCAAATAAACATTAAAAAGTAATGACTACCTTTACTGATTGCTCATAATATTAAAAATTATGTAATTAAAAATAAAATTTTTTTAAATATAAGAAATATGCCTTAAGCCCCTTGCTATTTTATTTTATTTAAAACTTAAAAATTTTTAAAAAAAATGCCTAGTAAATGAATTATGCTTTTTTTACTTATTACTAAAAAGACATTTAAAAACAACACTACTTTTAAATGCGTAAAATAGAAATTGTCATCTTTTCAAAATTTTTGGAGAATACGGGGTTAATTTCGATACATAAAATAGTTTAATTGAAGGAAAATAATTTGCTAATGATAATCTAATTGTATAAGTCTTCAATTTGTGTTATTTATTAATATAGATTGATTATATTTATCATTTTCCGAACTTATAATAAAGTTTTTGAAGTTTCAATTATTTTTTATTGTAAAATATTAATCCGTTATATGCTAACTGTAATTTCGCTGGCATTCTTACCCAGAAATATCACCCTTCTCGAAATCTGCCAGTAGGCAGACGACTTATTAATCTGATTGCTAACATAAGTTCTGTTTGAATTTATTAAGAAAAATATTTTGTATAGAAATTAATTAACCACATTTATATTAAAATATTTTAACTTAAAATTAATTCAAAAACATTTTTTAAATATTGGGTATGTGACTGACAAGCTTGCTATTCGACTCTTGTAAAACAGATTGTAACAGAATGAATCTAGAATCCTATCAGACCATAAAATCATAGAACACAGAACGCCAATCAAATCAGAAGTATCAATTGGTAAAGATCAGATTTCTGGTTGATGACCTACTATATGCCTTTTAGGGTTTAGTGGGAATTTAGTTATGTAAAGTTATGTTGATTTACTACGCCCCAAAGAATGAAGAGGAGAAGTAATGTGTGTCAAGAAACCTTCAGAGGAGATGGATTAACCCTCCGATTAACGAGTTAGCTTGAAAGAGAATATGATAGTAAAATGCCAGGGGTTTCCGGACTTGTTAGACTAATGGCCATACTGAATAATCCACTTGGTTCCAATGGGCCAAGACCTAACTAGCAAATCATACCAACATAATATAGTTTTCAATTACACAAAAATATTAATTTCGGAGCTATCCGGAAATTAAAAATATGAATCTTTGAAACGTGGGCTGAAATCTCGGTTATTGTTAAGATAGTAGTATCAGTTATAGTTATATATAAGAATGTAAATACAGAACAAGAAGCAGCAATTTGAGCTAGTTTCCGCAGATCTTCAATAGGTAAACATGGGAAACCATTTACTGAAAGAAAATTAATCAAGAATTGCATGAATATAGCAGCAGAATAAATAATTCCAGAAAAAGCTAATTTTTAAAGGTATCAGTTTGTCTACAAACACTGTGGCTTGAAGAGTAGATGATATTGTAAAAAATATATTAACTCGATTGTCTAACTCGACACTTCGGAGTGGTACTCTGCCCTGGATAAGTCAAGAAATGTTTTAGATACTGCCCACTTGTTACTTTTGTTAGAGGGATAGGTAAAAATTATGAAGTGTATGGAGAGATTCTTGACTTTCATAGCATTTAAGGTACAACCATGGAGAAAATATTTTTAAAGGAGTTCAATAATAATTCTGTTCATAAAAATAATCTTCTATGGAAAAAAAAAATAAAGTTTATCACTACTAATGGCGCCCAAAACATGCATGAAAAAAATAAAGGTGTCGTTGGTTTGGTATTAAAGGTCGTATAAAATGACAGGGATTAAAAACCCCTAGACGTATATTTCCCCATTCATCAATAATCTTTGAGTGGAAAATACTTATATATGTCGGGATATTCAATGTCAGTCATGGTAGCTGTTAATTACACCAGATCACAAGCATTCAATCATCGTCAACTCAGCGAGTTAATTGAAAAGAATGTAGAAAATGACTTACCATATTATATTACAATACGCTGGATTACTTGCGAAAAGTTTTAACGTGATTTTTGAGCTCCAAGCAATATTTGAAACTTTCTTGAATAAAAAAGATTCCTCCTCTGACTGATGAGGAATATGTTGTGAAAACAATGAGTTGTTATGGAAGTTATCATATGCAGATTTAACT
Source organism: Caerostris extrusa (assembly GCA_021605095.1). Classification (NCBI taxonomy): domain Eukaryota; kingdom Metazoa; phylum Arthropoda; class Arachnida; order Araneae; family Araneidae; genus Caerostris; species Caerostris extrusa. The sequence goes on from BPLR01021435.1 coordinate 36,033, forward strand.
ATACATGTGAATAATTTTGATTTAAAATTACAAGGAGAAAAACTGCTTCTACCTGATTTATATACTAATATTAAGTCCTTTCAACAAATAATTGTTTTGTTTTAATCCCAATAGAACAAAAAAATGTTTCACCCATTTTAATATTCAGTTCACGCTACACGTCCATTCAGCAGACTGAGACTCAATTCCTGGTAAGTTTTGCAATTGATTGAGGGTTTTAAAAATTCATTTTTAAGTCTCGTTTTTCAGGTTTTGATGAAATTGTAAATGACGTCAAGATTTTTCTAAAGCCTTTATAAAGCCAACATAGAAATCCTTAAACCCGGAACATCAAATGGAAATTATTGATTTTCAGCGCAGCGATATTTTCAAAGAAAAATATTTAAACTCACTATTGCTGGAATTTTATGATTCTTTCACTCATAAGATTTGGTCAGGTGCTTAATTGTTCTCGTGATTTTTTTCCCACTTTCGGGAACTTCTTAAATATGCGAAAAAATATTCTGCAAGATGACATATAAAAAAAAAAAAAATATTGCTGAATATTTGAAATCGATGCTATTAATTTTAAATTAATAAACTTACTCCACAACTACAAACAACTGCCAGTGAACAGTTACAGTTACATAAATATCATTATTCATAACTACAGTGTTTAATTTCATTATGTTAATTACCTTTGTACATAATTTACTGTAAGTTTTTAAGGCAAATATCATATTATTAACTACAGTTAAAATGTACAATATCATTTGACGTAGTTCAGAAGCCCCTAATGCTTGTCTCAATACATAGCATATATAAGGCAAAATATTATATTGCATAGCATATACATAATGCAAAATATTAAAAGCGGTCTGTGTACTATGTGGATGAAATTGTTTTCAAGACCCACAGATTTGAAAAGATGGTATTTGAGGTTACAGGTGACTGATTCTGCAATACATCAAAAAGTACTTTGTGCCGTTGAGACATGTAAATAGTTAAGGATCGGACTTAACATATTTCATAGCCGTATAAAAATATTTTGTGAACTACTTGTCAAAAGTTTCAAATATGTTGTTGTAAGATAGTTGCTTTCACTTTAAATATCCAGGTGAAGATAAATCATTGACTATAAGAATATTATTGACGTCAGAGGTCAACGAAGGTTGTTTGAATGCTAAGTTACAAAGCTATGCTTGTTACACTACAACTCTTGTTTGAATGTTATATTTGAAGCAATTTCCATTTTCAATTTAATATCAATGATGTGAGGAATGTATCGCAACTCTCAGTTACATTAGTAAACGCATTGTCCCATTACGCGTCTATATTAATTGTAATGGATCAGCATGGTAGCATATATAAACCATGTTCGTATTCATTGGGCGAAAGAGGAATGGAGGTTTAGTTTGTTGCTCGACGGTTATTTTGTGCACAGGAGGGCTACACAGACAGGGTCTTACAGTTTAAAGTGGATTCGAACCATTAACAAACATTCATGCCACCGCCAGGATTTGAACCTGAAAGCTTGTGCTACCAAAGGCCAGAACGCTAGACACTTGGATACTCTGATGCGAGGAATGGAGAGTGGAATGGAAGAGTGCTTGACCGACGAAATTGACTGACGATGATGCGTCTTTAGAGACCGAAAATTTCGAAAAACGTACATCATCATCACACCCCATGAGTATGCAGTAATCGTGGCACAAAATGCAAGCATTAAAGTTAATTGTTGCTGTGCTTAATCCTCAGTATCTGGCAGCGCGGGATTGACACCACATGAGTAGTATACTCCTGGATGGTGGAAAGAGGGGGAGTAGCTTCTGTTGTGATGAAACATCCGTAGATATAAGTCTGACTTCACTCCGAATAACTAAAGAAGTAGGGCAGTGCCTTCTGGGAAGATTATTAAAGGGGTCTACCCCGCATTTGCGTATCGTATGGGAGAAAAAGCTGAAAAACTCCCAGCTTTTTCTCCGACTAACGAGCAAGGTGCTTCACTTCCCAAACTCCATCGAGGCTCCTCGATTTTGAAACAGTGTCTTTAACAAACCCGCCAGTGGATTGAACCTCCGCCCTAATGCTCACTCAGCGGCGCACGTTACTACTAGGCCACGAGGCGAGTTTACGTTGAAGTGATCAGTAAGACGTCAAGGCTTCTTTACATTTTAAAGTGAGTTAATTTATAGTATAATTGATTTTAATGTTTTAGTTGAAAGGTGCATTATAATCCTGTATATGGTGGTTTATTAGAGAAATTGTAACAAACTAATATAATAATGTATATATTCAATTTCTAAGAATATTGTGTTTATTTTTAATACGTTTTATAGATATATTTATGAGTATTGTCCACTAATGTAAATAGTAAGATTTTATTCCAATTGAGCAATGAAAGAAAATGTTAATCCAATATTATGTAAGCAATAAAATACTGTTGTCCCTTTAAACAAATTACTACTACAACATATAATCTTGAATTTACTAAAATATAAACTAATACATCTGAAATTCAATTTTTATTATTTTTTTTTTTGTTTGTTTAACTAAGCATATCAAAAGATTTAAAATTATTCTAGTTTTCATTTTTTTTTTTCTTTTCCTTTCCTATTTATGAAATTAAAATAATAATTCTGTAGATGCAGTAAAAATTCTTGAATTTAACATTTTTATTCTTAAAATGCTTTCAAATTATATTAGCCTTATTTTCTTTATGAAATAAATTTATTAACCTATCTGCTTAATAAACTACAAAATAAAGAGTAACTTGTAATTTTAACAAAAAAAGAAGAAATACATAATATTGCACTTAAAATAATCATTTAATTTGTAGCCATTTTCTTAATTAAGAAAACATTATCATTAAGTGTACAGAACCCCAAATAACAACAAAGAAAAATAATTAATAAAAATAAATTTATTTATTCGAATAAACATATTTCATATAAATAAATTTGAGTAAGTTGTGTTTTAGCCAAAAAACTAAAAACTAAAAATTAATAGCGTAATTAAGCCTTTAAACATCTTTTTAAGTAACAAATTTATTGTATTGATAAGTACCATTGAGTGAGTTGAAATAAAAATAACAACAAATGAAAATAAGTACTTATTTTATTTAAAGAAATGAATTACTTTTATGTTCCAATTACCATTTTTAGCCCATTGCAATAAATAAATGACTGAAAGAATTAATAAATAAAGATAACGAAACGAAAAATAATACACAAAATTTCGAGAAGATTTTCCGGATTTTCTTTTTTGCCTCACAAACCATTGAAAAAATTCTTATTAGAACAACGGTATGGTTGCTATCATTTCTCTTAATCTAGAGATTGTTTAGCATTAAGAAATATTTTTATGCTATAATAATAATTTGAAATCTAATTAATTGCTTACGTTTTGATTGCTAAATAGCACATATATCTAAAGAATGTTGCAAGTTTTTTAAATAAAATCTTTCCCTTTAACTGTTATTTAGATTACAATTGATGCATTAAAAGAAAATAAATATCATCTTTGAACATGTTCGGGTTAAAAACGTTAACCATTAGTCCATTAAAGTTAGTTAGTGATTATTAATTTTAGATAAAATATTAGTCCTCTAAAATTAAAGAAATTATTTTTATAAGCAAATGAATCAAAGCAAATTATAGCTTATGGAAGATATAATTTTTATAGGTTTTTATGGCATAATTTTTTAAAAACCCAAGAAAAAGTTTTTGAATAAATAATATTATTTAGCGAAACATTTTAATTAAAACTTGTTTTTATTTTTTTATTAAAAATTATCCGAAAACGAAACTTCGATTAAAAATATTTACTTTTTTGTAAAATAAATTATTGCAACTTTCATTTTCTCTGAAAATAAATGCCTTTTAAAAAGTATAAAAATTCTTTGATTAATTAAGTAAATGATGCATTTTCTTTAGATATTTTTTCAATCCGACATAATTACTTTCTTAATAGAATAATTTAAAAATAACATTTTTATTGCACATGCAGATAAAAATATAAGAAATTCAAACTTCTCAATATCTTTTGAATGATTCAACATATTTTGAAGAAAATTGATTGGATAGAGTGTTCATTATTGAAATTTTACTTAAGGAGAAAATTAAAAAAGGAAAATATATATTCTAAGCAATCTATTTAACTGAGGAATTTGCAGAAAATTAATATATCAGTTTATTAGAATATTTTGAGAATTTTTCACTCTTTTGTATTTTTGTAATAAAATTGTAATTTGTCTAGGCTTGAGTTCAAGCGACATACCATATATCAAGAAAATTACTCAGTGTAATGTATTGAAAGATTATAGAGTTGTCAGTTCGAGTGCACCCACGTTGGGCGTCAGATTGTAGTGCTGTGGGTTGTAGCAGTTGGCTTGTAAATGGGCATGGTTGAACTGAGATACGTGAGGCACAGATTGGAAAACTCACAGCTTTATTAATACATGCACAAACACCGCACACATACAATATTTAACACATTTAAAGAGATATTTATAGATTCGTGAAAGGATTCCATTTCTAAGCTAAAAATAAGATACTCAGGTTTGAGCGGGATGCGCGGACTATACTTCCTCTTCAAGTGAGAGTCTGCAGGCCAATTTTATACGTAGGATGCGTCAAATGTATTTCCTCTCGGGGAGAGTCTCGTGGCCTGCTGGCAATTCATCTGAACGCCACAACGGGTATTCTTGCCAGTGCGTAGGAGGAAGCACGTTCACACGATGTAATTAATTATTCAAATGTTTTTTAATTATCAATTCTCAAAATCAATTTTAAAATATAAAAATCCGTAGTCTAAATGCTCTTTCTCTGTTATGCTTAAGGGCAATCAAGTTTTGAACGTTATAAATCCGTTTTGTATTATTTATATATATTTTCTAATGTTTAGATTTTCACCTTTATATGCTACAACGAAAATTACTATAATTATCGTATTTAACTATAACATAAAAATAGCATTATTTTTACCTAAAATACTTGAACTGAATTTGCTTCAACAGATAATTCATAATTCTGCTTTTATGTGGGCTCAACTGTTCAATCAACATAAAACAATAATCTCAGCTTGAAATGAACTCATTCATATTTGTGTTGTAAATACGATTTTTTTACTATTTTTTTCGATCTGAATATATACTTATTGAGTGGATATTATTCGTGTCAACACTATTGATGAATTTCCCATTATTTTAAATACCTAAATTGGAATTTAAAATTTTTGTCTGCTGAAAACCATTATACATTTTTAAGGATCTGCAAGAAATTATGTAAACGTACTATATATTTGAATAAAATTTCCTCGTGATTTACTGAAATTTACACAATGTATTTGCTAAATGTGATTTTATTGAAACTTTTACCAATATGACCGTTTTTGCGGTTGTTGATGAACATCGGTGGACTTCGCGCTCTACTGATGCATGCAACCAACAGCCCATCGACAAGTGATAAGGAGTATCCCTGAAAGTACTTTTAGGTGTGAATGCTCTACATTTGCATATCGCAAGGGCGAAACAATCCTTCCAGGCAAGCTAGTGTATGATGCGATCAGTTTTATGCATATTCTCACAATTATTATCGAGTACTTGACTTGGCTTGGTACTTTGAGATGTTCGCTGATGCTGATTTATCACAATTTATCCAAATATTGTTTAAAATAATTCTAAAATAATAATAACAGAATTTCACCAAAGGGAAAATAAAACCTTTATAAAGGAACTACTAAAACTCGAAATTATCATCTAGTATCTTCTTTTTAAAAAACCAATTATTGTAACGGAAACCTCTGAACCGGACGTCAGTGGGCCCCGAGTCTGGCATCATGGTTTTTAGTTTTTCCAAAAAAGTCAACCAATTTTGTATCATTCAGCCAAACAAAATAAAAAGGAGATTTAGTTTTATCTAACTCCATCATTAATTCGCTTAACCTTAGGTATTATAGCTCAAGATTAACACCGAAAGGCAAAACTTTGATATTTTTCTCATACAGAAATTTAAAAACCCATGATCCCAGCAATGTGAATACCAAATCTTCGATTACACACTTTTTATAATCTAATTTAAAACATATATTTTTTTTAGAAAAAAATTCTTTCATTGAATTCATATTTAATAAATCTCAATATTTTTATTTTAGTTTTAGAGTTGTTTCTACTTTAAAAAATTATTTTAAGGGGCTAATAAAAATTTCAAATAATCTCACTTTTCAAAAAAGAACAGTTTTGTTAATTAATAGATATGGTAACAATATCCAATAATTAAAGGGCATTCTTGATATAAATAATAATTCAAAAGTTTTGTGACTTTTAAATTTTATAATAAGGATACCTTTCAAACACACAGTTTAGAATTTATATATAACATTTTTTTAATCTTTTGAACAAGATCACTAGGAATTGCTTAAAGTGATCTGAGATAACAAAATAAAAGCTATTGAATAAAAAAAATCTTGATATTAAATATATTTTTTTATATTTAAAAGACATTTTTAAGCTGGTTATATGCATTTTAAAGTTGTAAGATCTTGAAGATGTTCCCTTAATATCAACACATAAACGGAACTGTAACTAAAGGGATTCAATGAACAAACGCCAGCTCCGAACTATAAAAATAAATTTATAGGACAGCTATTACTTTAAATCGCTTTTACACACATGTAAAAGCCCTTGTAATTCTTCCGATTCTGACGGAAATATATTGAAATAAATGGAGTGAACTATTTTTTGGTTTGTTTATTTTATCCGTAAGTTGACAAAAGACGCTATCTGGCAATAAACATATTATTTAAATTGTAATGGTTTCTTTTTCGTTCAAATTGAATAAAAACTAAAATAAATCAACCATAAATTGCTTAAATCGTATTTTCTTTCTTGAATTGTACGAAATTCAATGCTAAAGAAGTATGTTTAAAAGAGAAACGAAATTTAATATTTAAAAGATACCCCCAAACACTACAGTGTAGTATTTTTTTGAGCATCCGTGAACCTAGCGTTTCACTTAGGGTGATTGGGGTAACTGCCCCCCCCTCCCCATGTGTGTCGTATTGAAGAAAACCCATAAAACTCCTATCATGTAGCCTGACTATAGAATGTAAGACGCTCATAAACACATTCATCATCGAATCTTTCTCATCGAATCATCGAATGTTTTTGTGTTGATGTGTCTAATCCTCAGTGGTCTAATCAGCAGCATGGGACGGAAATCCCTTTAGGAATCTACACACGGATAGAGGGATAGGGAACAGCTTCTGTTGTGATGGAGCACCCATTGGTTAAAGTCTGACTTGGCTCCAAGTAGCTAAAGGAGGGAGGGCAATTGCTTACTTTAGGGGTTAACTACCCCACATTTGCGTATTGTATGGGAGAAACCCCGAAAGACTCCCACCATGTAATTTGACTAACTAGGCAAGGTGATGAACATCACAAACGCCAACGAATATCCTCGTTTTCGTAACAGTGGCTACATCAAAGCCGCTAGATGTTTGAATCCCAGGCCTAATGCTCACCAGCGGCGCACGTTGCCACAGAGCCACGAGTCGGTCTTCTTGTTTTTAAAGCAGTGGTTGCAATGTAAATTGCAAGAGGAATTGAATTTGAGCCCACCAACAACGAACGTCAACATTGCCTCAAGGAATAACACCACTTCAATTTATGCATCCATCCTATATATACTTATATTGATATGATATTTTACACTTATTTATTATATAACAGCCCACGAAAGGAAAATTAAAGGGAAGACTTTTAGGGCTAGCTGTCCGCGTTTGCTTGTCGTATCGAATAAAAACAGTGAAACCTCATCAGTAAAAATTTATTTTTCGATGCGAGAAGTTTTTTTACACACGTGTCCTTGTTTCTAAAAGTAGTGAATCCAACAGAAACCGCTAGTCGAAGATGTCTGATGGCCAATTGGCTAGGGCTCTTACCTTTAGTACCACAAGCTCCAGGTTCGAATCCTGGCGGTAGCATTGATGTTTCTTAGAGGTTCATAATACACGTTGAACTGTAGGTCGCTGTCTAGTTAGCTTAAAATGTGCAAAAAATGACTGTAGTGCGGAAAAAAATAACATCAAATCCCCAGTCGGTTCGAACCTGACTCGAATACGAGCTGCGCACTTTGCCATTGGTCACAATTGGAAAAAAAAAATAGTATTTATAAAATGCATGATAATATACAAAGTTTACCCAGTATATGAAATATTTATTTTATATTTGTCTAAGTATGCTAAGGTTAATAAATTTCCATAAGTGGTTACACTTATAAACTTCCCGGTAATATTAATAACATAAGTAATTTCAAACTTCAATTAAAAATTCCATTCTTAGAGAGCAATTCCCTTTCGAAAATGTTCATAAAATCTGTTAAAAATCTGAACTACTATTTGCAAGAGTTATAGTTATGAATTTATCAAGTGTCCAAATCTCAGCTGATTTCAATCATTTTATGAAGCAATTGAATCTTTTAGATAATCGCAAAATCTTTTAAACATTTACATTGTTTCAGAGATTATTTGCAAATTCAACGTTATCCAAGATGAAACATGGGAAAGTGGAGGCTATTGCAACACACTGGCAAGAGGGAATAATGCTTTTGTAAAAGCCTTTCTAATAGTAATTGGCTCATATTCGTTTTAAAAGTAAATAAATATAGGAAAGTACTAACCAGCGAACCAGACTAAGCAAATGTTGCTAAAACTCATTCCAGAAATGGATTGAACATCTCTATCTTATATCATCTTTGATATGCTATTTCCCATTAGTTTACGATTTAGAAAGGGATTTTTTTTTCTTAATGCAGCTGGCAATTCAGAGGCAGTTATCTTTATGCCATAGGCAAGGGCTGCACACGGCTGCTACTCAGTTAGCACTCCCCGTGAGCCTGTGCAACTTGAAGATATGCTACGGACACGAGTAACACTAACCAAGTTCATATAATAGATAAAAAAGATACTGTAAAAATGCATGCTGAAATAGAAAACTGCTTGCTTCATAATATCATAAAGTAAAGATGGACAAAAAGTAATGTACTAGGTTAAATTAAATGCATTTTTTCATTCATGAATACTGGGAATATAAGTTAAATCATGCGATATATTTCTCGCTGGAAGTTATGTAATGTTGTGTAATTTACGCTTTGTAAAGTGAAAAATTAAATTGAATAAGTAAGCATTACAATTTAAATTTAGAATAGAATCAATTCTGGTTAATAAGATTTATATTGCAAATTTATATTGCATATTTATATTGGGGAATTTATATAGCAAAGATTCAAATGTGTTATCTAATTTATTTTTATTATTTGTTTTAATAAATAGAATCCGGGATAGTAAAAAAGAAAGTTCGAAATGAATTTGAGCAAAAATTTGGAATAAAAAATTGCTCAAAGAATAAAAAACTGCTCAATTGCTCACCATATGAATGTCAAATTCCTGAGCTTCTCATTTAGTTTTAGATTTCAATATCTTGATGAAAAATGGGAAATAAATTAATTTTCTCTTCAAAAAAATTCAATAAAAATTCAAAATTCAAAATAAATTGATTTTCTCTTCCAAAAATTCAATAAAAATTCAAAATTCAAAGTAAATTAATTTTCTCTTCTTGATTTTTTTCTGAAATTGATAATTGATTGCTCTACTATACCAACCATGTAGCGTTGAGGAATTGACGATCTGGTCGTTTCTGGTAAAAAAAAAAAGAAAGCGCTGGAACTCAATTGATCGAACCAATTGGTTCCTTTGAAATTTACAAGATATTCATATTTCCCCAAAAAATTAATATGTAATGACTTGCTTTTATTATTTTTCTCTTACAGAAAATCTTATTCGATACATATATCTAAGTATTTTTAAAATTCATGACTATCTAAATGTGAAAATGGAAATTAAATTATTCGAACGCAGTCTTTTTTTATTTAGTTTATTCTGTTAACGCAGGTGCATGTAATGGGAAATTCCTCAACAGCTGTATTTGAAAAGACGGGCGGATTTTCTGACCTAAGAGAACTATTGTTTATACTTTAATGGGGATGCAAAAAAGAAATGTACATGATTACGTCTTGCCATCTTCAAGAAAGGATACACCCAACAACTTTAACTACCTCTTCAAGAAAAGTCTGTCTTAACTGACATTGAATGAAATGAGGTTAATTACCCGTCTCTCAATCAATGGGAGGGACGAACATCGAAGAATACTTAACTTCTGTAGACATAATGTTAGAAATGGGAATTTGTAATACTTTTAAAATTAAATTGAATCTGACTAAAAGAATTGTATACTTTAGAGAACTAGTTAAAAATTCTTTTAAAAAAAATGAAAAATAAACGTTTGATTTTTTTTTTTTTCAAATTGTCTTTCTTTTGTATCTTTTTAAACTGTTGTTATAAGATAATTTTGTATAATAAAAATAAATATGTGCAAATATAATTCATTAATTTCTGCTTATCAAAACTATCTAAAGAATATTTGTTAATTATTAGATAATAAAGGTTCTAATTATCATAACGTAGAGGTTCGTAATCCACTTTAACCGTATGTCCCGGCCTACTAAGACTGTACTTACGTTGGCTGTTGGGTTGACAACCCTACCCAGTAAAAAGAAAACATCTCCTGTCTCAAAATCTACTAGTAGGCAGACGGCCTTGGCCCACCATAGGGCTGTTGCGCCAATGAATAAGGATCATCATAATTTAGAAAATGCTAGACCTGTTGTTTCAAAACTTATTTGTCCTACCACCCCCTTTTCTGGAAAATAATTGCTCTGCGCCTCCTGAAAATCTACCAAAAGATAAACAAACAAATAGAAACAATTTATGAACTATTGTTGATTATTAACAATGTTAAATTGTTTCAAACAAACGGAATTCTATAGTAAACAAATTTCGTTTCTATATCTATAAAAACATAGTAAAAAACAACTGTGAAATTATTATTGAATGGTTATTGGGAGTTGGTCTAAAATTAATATATTTTATACATAATTGGCAGACAATTGTTGTGTGTATTATACTATAATTTAGTCATCTATCTATTTATAGTATCGGACACTCATCAAGTTCTTATATTGACATATTCTTGTTCATTTAAGCTGAACTAGCTTGCCAGTACTTTCTTGTGAAGATCTATCGTTGGACTTGGATATCGGCTCTAACATGTATTTCGTGCATTTACGGGGAAAATAAAGTTACACAACAGCTGAAATAAGTATGAATAGTTTTTCTAACTTTTCATATATTTTCTTCTTTCTTTATGTTACCACCACTATTTTATTTTTATAAGATTCGCTCCTTCCAAATGTACCTTAGGTTATCATTAGTCTATTTGATCGTTCCAGTGCTCCCTAGGGAGCGCTCTCTTTGGAAACTAATGTGCTGGACTACATCCCGCAAATGAGCACAGTAAACAACGAGATGACTGAAGATTAAGGATGAAGGACAGACAGGCCATCTGCACTACATTTGCATTTTTGATACCTCAAATTGTTCACTCTCTGGGAAAGACGATATCATGGACAGACACCATATAGTTGGATGTCTGGACTTGCTTGAGGATTCAGAGGTGAAAAGATATTGGTGGGCTAGAGCTTTGCTGATGAGATATTGACTTTTTTTCTCTTATTGTTTTCCTTTTCATTGTGTGTGTTTTACATTATTTTAATCTCGTAAGAGTTTCTCAATTAATCTAGTCATTGGAAAAAAAAAAAGGATGAATGACAGTACTTTAGTATGGCAATGTTGTCCATCTTAAATAGATTATCAATGTTGTCCATCATAAATAGAATATCAATGTAGTCCATCATAAATAGAATATCAATGTTGTCCATCAATATCTTAGTATGATAATGTTCTTCATCATAAATAAAATAAATGGGGGAAAAGAAGTGTCGTATTCCATAAAGGCTATCAGGGCTAATTTCAGGTTCTTATATGATATAGCTGAGAAAACTTGCAAATATCCAATAAAATAATTTGCCTATAGATGAGAGAATATCTGTCTCACTTTCCACTAAATCTATATAATTTTCCAGCAGTGATTGAAGCACATTACAAAAGGAATTCAACCAATTTCCTCTTGACAATAGAACCATGTCCTTAAATGCATATACACTTGCCTGCCCGATTCAGAGCCAGGAGTAAGGAGCGCAAATAACGTGCAGAAGGGTTCAGATTCTCCGGCGGCATGTTTTGTAGTCATTGTTTTCAAAACCATTGGCTATTGTCTCAGGGAGTATAAGCATATAACATTAATAATCAGGTCGATGCGATACGTTGGTGGGAACTAGTAGGGTAGCTGATCGGTATTTTCTAAATTTTCTTTCCTACGACATGCAACTGTGAGACAATCACTCTAACAGATTTCCAGGAAAACAATACCCTGCATTTATCAATTTTCAGATGGCTGTTTATGCCATATATATATAAGAGAGAGAGATGTTGTACTTTCGCAACATAAAGTAAAATAACTGGTTACTTTCCAGTGATATTTTTATGCGTGTATTGCTGAAAAAGGTACAATGATTCAGGGGTAAAAATGTTTCCCTTATGTTGCAAAGTTCTATAAAACTTAATGATCGACTTTTTACTATTATTCATTTTTTTTTTTAATTTTGAGTTGATCTCACAGTGATCAGCTGCACAGATAAAATGATTTCATTAAGACATCCTTATCTTCTATAAACTCCAGGAACTATCGTTTAAAATGACATTTAAAAGGTATTAGTGTTGTTTTGTTTCTTTAAATGCAAATAAATATTCAAAAGTTGGGGAAATTATTCGAAATGCTTTCCAAAGCTGAACATATTTTAGTAAGTTATATTGTTCTAAATGTTCATTTATTTATTTTTTTACTTCAGATAAATATAAATTCCCAAAGGAAATATGGTTCTTAATACTAAATGAAAACATGAAAGACTTAGATGACAAAGATGTTCTGGAATTTTTTTCAGATTGGTTGCTGGAAAATCTCGTGACAACAGACTATGAAAATAGCCCATCAAACATGTTTATAAATTTAAAAAAAAAAAAAAGAAGAACATGGAACATTGAAGAACATTGCTCTGATAATGGAATTGCAGTAGTTTAATGGAACGATGATTATGTCGTGACTATAGCTACTAACTGGGGTACAGTTGAACCCTTTAGAATTACAAAGAGGTCTATAGGAAAGAAAAAAATATCATCAATAAAAAAAAAACTAAACTTATGGAAACAACAATAAACATATGGATGGCATGGACTTGATTGACAGTTTAATTTCAAAGTATAGAAGCAAAAAGTGTTGGATTCTTTTCGAATTTTATTTATGTAGCGAAATAGAATGCGTTGAAATTGTAAAAATATTTGTAGATCCGAATATTTTCCTTTTAGATTTCAAAAAGTATTTTATTTGGAGTGGCTTAAAACAAAAGAAGAATTTTCTAAAGATTAACAATTTTATGTTCATCTATTCCTTCTACTGGCCAGCCATTTTCTTTGAGAAATCAGCTTTAAATTAAACTAGAAAGGACAGCACAAATTATTTAATCGAAAAATATTGCAAAAAAAAAATATTGAAAAGGAAGCAAATATTGCAGCATACAAACAATAACTGTTTGTAAAAAGTTTAATGTTTCTTTGCACAGAAAATGTTTCAAATATTTTTAAAAATTAAAGTAATTGGTTCGGACTGATGTTTTTTTGCACAACATTTTGTAATAAAAATATTTTTTTCTGTCACTTTTGATCACTTTATTCAGATAAGTGTATTCTTTTTATGCTCATTTAAAAGAAAGTATAGTCTATACCAGGGTGGCCAACCCAAATGATCTTGCGAGGCATTTTGGAATGCACCATAACTCCGCGGGCCGCATATAAAATCATATATATCCCTATATTAGATTTAGACTCCCTATAGACATTTTTTGAGTGAAAAAATAATAATAATGATACTAAACATATATAATAATAATAATGATATAAAACATAATAATAATAATAATAATGATACTAAACACACATTGTAAAGAAATATATAACACTAACAATGAAATATAAAAAATATATAAATATAAATGAAATTAAATGAAATCATTAAAAAATAATTATTTTTCTAATGCAATATTTGTTTTGTGAGAATATTATTTTAAAATGAAAGTTAATTTTTTCTCATAATTTCGACAGTTAATTTTTGAATATATGAATGCACAAATAATGTATTTTTTAATACATTGGTTTTCACTACTTTGGCCATTACAAAATAAAATAATTATTTTATTCTTACAAAATAAATATATCTTGTAAAAGTTATTAAATCTCAACGGCCAGAAAAATGTTCAAGGCGGGCCGCGAGTTAGCCACCCCTAGTCTATTATTGTTAATTAATTATTACAGAAAGTATAGTATTATTAACAATAATGTAAACTCGTATGTCATTGGATAAGTGAAACATTAGATGTACTGGTGTACGAAAACAGACACATGTCATATATAAGATTTGTTTTCTTATATAATAATTATGATTTAACAATAATGTAAACTCGTCAATAAGATTAGAATTTAGATTATATTTTTTTTTAGAATTTATTTTATTTATTTAGAATTTATTTTATTTATTTAAAATTATATTTTATTTAAGAATTTTAGATTTATATTTTATATAGTTTAATATTAAAAGTTTTATTCCCTATCAAAAAACTATTATATTACCAGAAATATATTAAAATAAAATAAAGCAAACAAAACAGCAATATTCTCTTTTGTGAATATATTTCAAAAACTTCCGTCCATTGACAAGTAAAAAATTTCGAGGCATGCTATTTTATACAAAGTCTTGTCACATGACATTTCTCGCCTTACGTGCATAACTGAAAATATTTTCAAAATGCAGAAATTTTTCATTTCGCGTACTGCCTCTGTATTGCACGCATGTCATCTTGTTATGAATAAAAGAAGCTGAAAATTGTGATGCTGATGAAAATATTTCAAATTGCAAGCGAATGTTAGCACTCTTGAGACTGTTTTGACAACTTTCAAAACCAGTGAGAAATAACCACGTATAGAACTTTTCAGGGAAAATTATTTGCAGAGCAGTCTGGAAATATTTTTCATTCACATAAAGCTAGAGTTTATGAATTTGAAACTCACTATGTAAATAAAGCAAAACGAAAACTGGTATTTCAAAACGGAACACGAATTTTATTTTTATATTTCGACACTTCTAAATAATACTATACAGCCATTAGTCAGTGAATTTAATTACAAATAATTATAAAATTTATAAATTTATATTTTTTCTACGTCTCAAAATTACTGCACAAATTTATCTAACAAACAAAACAAAACTGTAACAAACAAAAGCGCAAAATGCTTTCCAACTTATAGCATATTATTCAATAGAAAACATTTATAAATTATAAGAATGCATGTTATTTTTTATTTTATTTCATGTGAATATGTATTTGAAGGGATTTGAGAAAATGAAAAAATGATTTGAGAAAATGTAACTAAAATAATTTTGAAACAATAACTGTGAAGTATCAAAAAGGCTTGAATGCTTTCAAATTTAAGATTTATTATTCAATAGAAAATAATAATGAATTATAAGAATGCACGTATATAATTTTTCATTTGAACTGACATGAATAAAAAATGCTACTAAAAATAATTTTGGAACAATAATTGCGGAGTGTTATTTTCAAGTATGTTACTTTAATAAAAACAAGTAATATAAAAACAATTTTTTTTAAGTTAATTCCTTTTTTTTTTTCACTCTATTGCAGAAAGTCCTTTATAAATAATTTTCATTCATTTTTTTTAAGTTTATCTGACGCCATCTATTGGTAGATATATGCAACTTAAATAAAAAAAAATAAAATTATGTAATTAAATTTAATTACTGAATTAATATTTAAAAAAAATGTATTAACATCCAGTGTCATCCACTACAAGTTCAAAAAAATGTATTTGAACTTGAGTGGATGAATAAAAAGTATTTTATGAACGATTGGAAATTTGAACAAGATATATATAGGGAGAGTGTGAGCTAATAGAAGGAATTGAAAAAATGGCACGTTTTTTAATAAGTCAAAAATTTAAAAGCTATCTATACAAAAACATCGGACAGGCTTGATAGAGAAATTAAAAATTAGTAATTCTTTTTTATTTCTAATGGCTGGGAGTACATTCATATATATACAAATACAACAAAGAAAGAATAAGAAAACATCAAAACAAAGTAAAGACCGAAGTCATAGTCTCAAGAATTCTCTGGCACGCCAATATCTTGCAATATCGGAGTCAGTTCCATGGAGTGTATTGCAACATTGCAAGTGTTTTCTATTCATAGGCTCTTTCAAGCCACAAAAAAGACAGTTATGATGGTCATATACACCTATACAACATAAGTGTTCCCCCAGACAGTCATGTACTGTTATACTAGTAAATCTGAAAAGAACTATTGCATTTCGGCGAGGTTTGTCTGGTATTGTATCTATCTCTGTCTCACTCTAATTCTTACTCTTTATTCTGTCCCGTAGCTCTCGAAAGGTCCTCATTTTCAAAATGTTTTCATTTATAGTTTTACAGAATAGTACGACATACCAGAATAATTTGGTTGAAACAATTTAGCGCCCTTTCGAGGAAGGAAATCAACCTGCTCAAAAATTAATAGTATTAAAAATTGTAATATAAAGAATAATTTTATTGTTAATAGTATACATTAAAAGGAAAATGAGATAAAATTGACAAAAAAACATTTTAATATCAACTAATTTTTCATCAAATAAATTCAATTCAATTAACAATAAATAACACTACAGAAGTATGAATTTTTAAATTTGCTTTTCTATATTAAAAATCTTTTTGTACTATTAAATTAAGTGAAACATTATTTATTAAAATAAGTAAAATTATAATTACTACATTAAAATTGGGATTATAAATAATTTTTAACTTTCTTAAATTTTGATTATTATAACAATGTGAAAAGAAATGAAAATTAAATAAACATTAACTATTTAGATTTATAAAACAAACTATCGTTTTATATAATTTTAACATTCGAACATGCAGAAAGATGGCTGACTTCTTGGACAATCACAATAGTGTCCGTGGAAGAGGGAAATCCATTACAAACTCCCTCTGGAAGTCCAATAGTAGATTCGAGAAGTTTGAAAGAGTCACCTCTGACACATTGAACCTTCAACATACAGTGGAAGTCGGGCTCAAGAGTTTTAGTATCAAAATCAACAACGACTAAAATGTTACTAGAACGAATCAGCACAACATTTGCCATTAACATTGATTAGTTTAGCTTTTCCCATCAGGATGATTTAAGAAAAAAGAATAAACAAAAATCAATAATTTCGATCAACTGATTTCAAAGAGAGGGGTCGAACTGTGATCAAGCAGATATCTTTAATGCAGCAGGTTGATTTTGTGAACGATATAATTGATTGTAAACATTTAACCTTTGGAGTTTGGCTAGTGAGAGTTCAGTTTGTAATTTGGATAATAAATGTATTTTTAAGTTTCCTTACTTAAATGAAAATGGTAAAATTGATGCAAAAATATATACATTCTAATAAATCTAACTTAACAAAACAAATTCTAACGTATCAAATTATATTTTTTTCCCACTTGGAAGACAGCAACATCAAAACCAAGTCCAAGAACTCGGGGGTTTCATGGAAAGAGGGAAAGGGAGGTATGTTTCTGTTATGATGGAGCACCCACAGGTAGAAGTCCGCCTTAGCACCGATACGCTGAAGAAGTAGGGCAGTGCTTTAAGGGTAACTACCCGCATTTGCGAATCGCATGAGAGAAAACCCGTAAAAACTCCTACCAGACAAGGCAAGATGCTGAACATCCCAAACGATTTTCTCCAAACTGTGCCTCATGTGATGTGAATTTTACTTCATGGGTGTTGTATTGGTTCGAATCCGCCGAACCCCTGATAGATCATTGTTACTCTGTGTCCGTGGGTACGCGCTGGATGCGAAAGCGTAATATAGAAGAAAAAAAACTTCTAAGACGAACCACTGATAATCAGGTACGCGCAATATACGTCCGGTGAGGATCTGTAGGCCAACTGACCCTGTCCCAAGAGGAGCGATTTGCGTAGGTTTTGTTTGTAGCTCTATTGTCATTTTTTGCACACATTTTAGTAATTAGGCCGGGACTTACAACTTAACGTGGATTCCGAACTGCTAACAAGCATGGATGCTACTGCCAGGGATTAGAACCGGACGCCACCGGACGACCAACTGCCAGAGAGCTAGTCAGTTGGCCATCAGGCTGCCCAATACGCAGGAGGAAGCAAAGTTGCAAAATTTTAATTCTGCTATATGTTAAAATCGAGATTTCTCTTTCCAGACGTTACTTTTCCATTTAATATTAAATGTAGGAATGGCTCAAAAATAGCGAATTTTTATTTATCGTTGTCGATTAAATTTTAAATTTTATTTACAATGATAAATAAAATATCTCAATCTGTGAAAAATGATAAAATGTCATAATAACCGTAACAGATATGACTACGATAAAAATTCAATGCGATTTTTTTAGTAATAAAGGAAATTATTGAGAACAACGGAATTTGCCAAGTGTATCGAATTTATATTGGATTGATTTTTTGGAGATTTGATTTGTAATAAAGATGAATCGAACTACACTCATGTCCATAAATTAAGGATAATTCAGAATCACACAGAAATTGAACTCTAAAATAAAAATTTCACCTGTAGAATTAGCACACACATCTTGAAGAAGAATATGCAAATTACAGGAAACAACCAGATGGCGCGGATAGTACGTCACAATGACGAGAGTGTAAGAGAGGGGTATATAAGGAATGGTGGCAAAGAAGTAAAATTGTTCACAAGCGCTTTAAAAGCCTTTCAGTGCAATAACCGCATAGTTATGGCACAAAGGAAGCATTTGGATGATTTTTTACGTGGTAGAATTATCGGACGACTGGAATGTGGACGTACCCAGCTGGAAGTATCGGAGGAACTTGGAATCGCCCAGAGTGTCCTCTCCAGGCTTTGGCAACGATTGGCACATTATCATTAGTTAAAAATTTAAAAAAAAGTAGAAAATATATAGATTTTGAAAATAAGAAAATTGATTTTGAAAAAGAGACAGATTTTGTAATTTTATTTATTTTTTAAGTCTCTTTTTCAATATTTGTTTTGAATTCAAGAATGGAATACATATTGTTTGCATAAGTTTATGCCTTTAGGTGCCTCGCAGAAAGAAATCTGAGAACCGTGTGAGACTGTCAGCAAAAAAGTATATGAAGAACTAGATTGTCTCACTAAATCTAAGTCAGAATGCTCCTCTGTTGAAACCTGAAAAAGCGTTTCTACTCCATTGATATCAATAAATAATTTGAGCCATCCACTTAAACTGATCAAGCGCTTTCAGTTTTCGAACAGCACCAACTTGTTAAGAATAAAAATGAAGAGTTGTTGCATCGAGATGGGGGATAGACCATGGACGGAGAAAATGTCTACTCCATTAAGAAGTAAATGAAGCTGACCTGATGGATTTTCTTAAGGGGAGGTGTTTGGAGAACGATTAGTAGACAAGGAGTGTTTTTTTCTCTTTTTCTCTGGAGCGACTGAACAGCCGGAGTTTCCGCCTGTTTCCAAAGTGAGCTCTTTGTGGTTTCGTGTATCGCGCAGTGTGATAATTAAGGTCTGCCCCATACCACGTGTTTAGATTTGTCATAGACTTTAGAACTCTGAATATCTCTGTTTTTGGAGTTAACTGCAATTGTGAATCAAATTTAAATCTTTAATTTTCATTTTTTTTTGCAAATAGTTTTGTATTAACCCCGAGGTCTGTATACATATATATAACGCTTGTAAATAAAAATTAAAGTCTTCCCATAAACCTGAAAGTGGTTCCCTTCTTAAAATCGTTATAGGTTTAGTATAAGCAGAGACGGTTATAATTTTATTTACTTACTTATAATTTTATTTTACTTACTAATAGAGTAAATGTATATAAATACGATACAATGTCCCACATAATGTTGCAATTACTTCATTTCGAATTGTAGACATTTTTAGCAATCGCTTTTATTTTTTATTCGTTATTATATCACAAATTCGATCTTCATACACTGTAAACAATTTTTTTTTCTTCTTTTGGCTGCGTTGTTTGTTAAGCCCTTTGGGCGTGTTCCCAGCTGAACAAAATATTTGGGCACTTCTTCGTCTTAATCGCGGTACACTCTCAAAATACTCCTAAGCGCATTACGAATTCCAGTCACTGGATCCACTTAATGAATGGAAAAGCTACGCTGCGGGCATAACTGATTTTTGATATGGGTCGGTCGTAGCCTCAAATATAAAACGACTTCTGACTTTTTCTACAGAGTATCTATGAGCTAAGAAAAGAACAGCTTTATACCACGAATTGGGCATCTTTATGTCTTCAATAACATATCAAATCTATTATGTCTTTAATAATAATTGTCGCTCAAATAAAGTTATAAATCTAAGTTATTGAAAGAGGGTTAAAAGAAAAACGTACTAAAAATTATTTAAAAACGATGATTTTTTTTTTTTTTTATTTGTAAGATAAATTGCGTCAATTTGAGATTGAAAATGATTCTGACAGACCTAGGTTTAAATATATTTCCCCCTAAATTTAGATTTAAATATAAATATTCCTTTAAATTATTCCAAAAAAAAAAAAACTTGAAAGAAACGCATCTAGAATAAAAATACAGATAAATTATTATCATCATAATCATTGTTGGGACAAGGCCGTCTGCCTACTAGCAGATTACGAGACGAGAGATGTTTTTCTTTAACGGTGTAGGGTTGTCAGCCCTACGCAAATGCTCGACAGCCATATTAGACATAGACCTATGGTTTAAAATGGATTTCGAACCACTACAAACATTCATTTACCACCGGAACTCGAAACCTGTGGCACCGAGGACCAGAGCGCTAGTCACTCAACCATCACCTCCAAATTACTTTATTAGGTTTTTAATTAATTTTTAATATTGATCTAATTAATAATTAAGAATAAGAATTATATTAATGGATATTTAAGGATTAGGATTAAGCTCATAACATGTTTTAAGAATTTAAAAATATTCATCTAAGGAGAGATTCGTAACTTTTATCTTACTTCGAAAGAAGTTCATGTTCAGAGAAAGAAGTTCATAAATGACATGTTTTAAACTTTAAAAATATTCATCTAAGGAGAGATTCGTAACTTTTATCTTACTAGTCAAAAGAGTCCATGACGTTATTCTCAATATCTAAATAGGTCTTAAGACCCTATAGACTCCATGCAATAATATCTGAGCCTATTAGTTTATCAAAATAGTATTTGTATCATTCTTTACCAATAGGAATCCAACGCTTATAGTCTATCTATGGACCTCAAGTGAGAAGTACTTTTCAGTGAATATAGACGAAGTCCTTAAATGAGTTAAGGTTATCTAACAGAATGCTTGCATATTATGGTTTATCTACAGTTTGAGAAATTTCGTGAATATGATCTAGAACATAAAATTTAAAAGGGAATGAGTCTGAATAATTTAGTACAGCAATTATTTGACCCATGATAACTTTGTTTATCGATCAGACAAATCGAAGATTCTGTATTAACAGTTTAAGGGCAAAGCAGGGATATGGCTCTATTGCGAAATCCAAGCCATTTATTTTGCATATTTCGGCTTATTTATATTTCCCAGGGTGGCAACATGTTTCGTTGAGGCTGTCAATAGCTAGACGCTCGAGGCACTATATTAAATGCTCTTCCTTGTTAATATGCATTATCGCAAACAAATATACATAGTTAAAGTTTAATAAATACACCCATGGTTGTATTTATGTAGTTTATACAAATGAACATATTATGAGTCTGGTTTATATGACTTATATAATATGTAATTTTGAATTGTTTCCAAGGAAATTGTGGAAAATAACTTTTTCTAATATTTTTTTTAAAGAATTTTATGGAGTTTTAAAGAAACTGAAAATAACATATCAAATTTTAGAGGAATTGAATATTTGAATTATTTTTTAAAGCTGACTGAACTATTGCATTTATTATATAATAACTTTGATTTGGATATAATATGTTACGATACATATTATTAGCTATGATATGTTGTTCAATATATAATAATACATAGTTCATAGATTAAAAAAAAATAGCATAATTTAAGTCTCATAAAAGCATCCAGGTCTGTTACTATGATAATAGTACATATATATATATATATATACATATATGTGTGTGTGTATTTATATATATATATACATAGTGTGTGGGGGTAAATACAAAATAGGGAGTATTGAATAGTCCTCTTGGTCTAATTAATTTAGTTGTTAGGTACAATAAGTTTCAGTTTAATAATAAGTTTAGTAAGCAATAAGTAATAAGTTTAGTTGGCAGATAGAACCCCAAAATTAGTTGCAAATTAATGATGATTAAATGAAACGTTTAACTGCCACATGATTTATTGAATTTTGAAAAGACAACTCGGCACAATTTCTACACATTATTCAGAAGAACAAACACACGAAATGCATATACAATGTCCTGTTAAACACGTTCTCCTAATAGTTAAGTGCCCCCCATCCCCCACTGCTTGCCAGGAGCATGGGGCCTTCTCTATTTACTGGACTCTTGACACTTATTTATCTACCATTTTTCTAAGTCTGTCTGTATATACGAAATCTATCCTGCTGAAAGTCCTCCATTGAAACTGTTTTGAAAGAATGGCCAATGTTGCCTGTGTGTCTTCTCTTTCCTATTCCTTGTTTTCTTTCCATGGGAGATCTGCTCGGTTGATCCAACTTTTCCAAGAAAATATCCATGCAGTTTTTTCAAAGGAATGTTCCCCTTTACTGATCCTTTTGTCTCCTATATAATTCCCATGGGAATGCATGATTCGATCGATGTGAAACCTATCTTTGGGAAAAGGCATATTCTTCACAGTAGTAGAGATAATCTAAAAATAAAATACAAATTTGAAGCCAATAACTGCTTCATGACAACACCAAAATTATAGGTGAAGGATGCATATACTATTCAGATACCACATTAACAAATTATGTGAACATTGGAATAATAATAAAATGATCTTAATCTGACTCCTACTTTAACATGATTCACATTAACAAGAATAGACCATTAAAGTTTAGATCATATAATAGTGAAAAATAGCACAAACAAAACTCTTTTTATACGTCAAGATGTGAACATTAATTCCTTTTTATTGATAAATTGTCATGTAACATCATAAATTTAATAATGTCAACATAAAAAATATCATTGGGAATTAAACTATGATAAAGCATAATTCTTAGGCAGTTAGTTTTATTTTTCTTTCACCTTTTTCAACAACAATCCCATTTAATTTTTCTTTCTTTTTTCTCTCCTTCTTAAATGAAAAATCCAGTTTAATTTTTCCTTTTTTTCTTTCTTACCTTTTTATATCAATAATCCTGAGATTTTCTTGTAATTGAACGGATAGTCTCCACTGTCATGTAATAATGTGTGCAAACAAAGCCTGATAATTACAATCCCAACAACTTTTTGCTGTTACAACAGACAAAAGAGTTAGAATCGTTTTTCTTTTTTCTTATTTCCTTTAACGCACTTTCCAATGATGCCGGGATTTTCTCATTCAACTGACTGTCTCCAATTTCAAATTATAATTGGTGCAAATTGAACGTTGACAATTACATCATCGATGACCTTGTGGCACTACAACAGACAAGTGAGTGGGAATCCTTCATTGTTTTTCTCAATCTTTTTACATCTTGGTTAATCGTGGGTAGATAAAATGAATGTCTAATTGTTGTTGCTGGAGGGAATAGTGATTGTTTGAATTGGTCAATAATTTGTTGGATAACGGGTTCTTCTTAGATAATTATCTCCATATTTGGTTTGGATATTCCTCCTCTTAATTCCTTGATTTTTTTTCTTTTGAAACATACATTACTTCCTTAATAGTTACTTACATCCTTAATAATTTGACGTCAAATTTCACACAGATGTCAAGGACAGTGCTAGCAACCTAAAAATGGGGGAAAATTGAAATTTCATAAGCCCCTGGGAATTTTAAATTGAAAATGGGTCTTACTTTTTGGACATGTTAAAATTTGGTAGATGTAGATTAACAGCATGATTTTGTTGCTTTTGAATGTTAAAAGACGCATTTTGTGCCTTTCAATAAAAACTTGAGGTTGCTGCATGCTCACTCATACTGTTGTTACTCATTTGCTGCATGCCAACAGCAACATTTTGTGATTGATGGATATTTGTAGCAATATGTTGAGATTACTGTAAATTTGCAGGTATGTTCTCTGAGTGATGCTTAGTGGTTACTTTAAAGGGGACAAAAACATGGATTATCTACTGCCAATTTATTATTGGATTTTTCTGATTTTTAAAATTCCGTCTTTCCATTGTGTCTACTCCAATGGAGTTCGATAGTTAACTATTAACTTAGTAATAAATCAGTAACAAAATAAAGTGTAAATCATCAGTAAAAATCAGTAAATCATTATTAACATTATTAAATTAGTGTAAATCTTTATCATTATTAAAATCAGTGTAAATCATTATTAACTTTTAAAGGAGATATTTCATTTTTTCCAAATACTGAAGATTTTTATTTGGCGTTTTTACATCATAAGGAGTATCCGCCATTAGATTTTCACTTACTCTCGATATTTGAGTACCCGTATCCGTAACTCCATAACTATATTTACACATTTTATCAGGATGGTTCTAAAATCATCTATGTTAAACTTAGTGTCTGCTACTTTGGATAGAGGAACAGAAATTATAGCAGTTAACATCTCTAGTTCACTGTCATTTGTGGTAGTAGAAGCTTGAACTAAATGTCTTTGGTATTCCTTGATTCCTTTAGGAGAATAATGGCTCTTTTTTAATGGTATGTCTTTTTCAGCAACTCTTCCTTTTGAAATGACTCAAAAGGATTTGGTTGGTGTACTATAAACGTTATGATATGCATTCCTTCAATGTACTAGCTAAGATGGTGTCCATTAATCTAAAATTTATCCTCTCATTTCAGATTATACTCTTTGCTTCAGTTGATCTTTTATTATTATATTTTTTAACCCTTCAAAACCTTTGATATCCAGTCCCGCCATACATTCTTTAAAATAATTCGTTATTTTATAACAAAATTTCCACCAAGAATTTCAGTCATCCTTTAATGCGTCACAAATTTTTACTAAAGCTTTTAGAATTCCATTTAAATCTCTTTAGTAGATTTGTCTTAATATACTTACAATCTTCAAAAACCTTTTTCAGATTCTCTACCGATTGGACAATTTCAGACGGTAATAAGATCAAAAGACATGCTACCCAGTCTGAAAAATCTATTCTGGCTTAGTTTATTTTCCAAATAAAGATAGAAAGACTGAAATGCCATCGTATTTGGATTTGAATTTAGGCATAAACTTAATTAATTCCACTGCCACTGGAAACTGTAGTTGATGGTGATTGAAATTTAATTTAAAGTTTTCTTAATTTGAATTCCAGTCGTTGTTTTTGTTGTTCTCATTCCATTTGTTCTTTTTGTTGTTTTAACTCCTTTCGTTCCATTTGTTGTTTATCCTTTCTTTTTTTGTTGTTGTCTCAATTCTTTTAGTTCCCTTTCTTCCTCGAGCCTGCTGTTAACAGTCCTTTTGCGAAATCAGAATGTTATTCGTAAAATTTTCTAAATTGTGGTTTTATTTCAGAAGTTACGTTTCCTCTCAATTCATGCCAACTGCACTCTTGTTTAAAAAAAAAGGGGATGCTCTTATAAATAGCAAAAGACAACTTTACAATGGACAGCAATTAACTTTTGGCTCTGATAGATATCTAGTACTAATGATTCCCACAATTAAATTTAACAACTCACTTCTAATACAAATTATTAATCAATGTGCACTATACATATATTACTACCAATAAATTATATAATTAGTAATATATGATCATGGAGAAAATCAAAATCTAATAATGCATCGATAACAAAAAAAAATGTATATACAAAAATATCATATAAAATTACATATTCGGACAATATATAAAAATACACCTAAATTGTTTCCATTTTAAAATATTGTAGTGTTTTTTTTTTTTTTACTGTGGCGATAAATCGACCCTGTTACAGGATGGAACTAACTTCTACATCAAAAATTAAATTTGGTTTAAAATGGAACACTATGGGATGTTTTTAGTCTTTGACGAGAAGTTAGTACTGTACACTGATGGAACTAATCAAAATTTTTAAATAGCATATTACATCAGTTTTTTCTGTAATGTAAAAATGATCTAATATGCTGAGTACATGCCAAGTAACTGATGTAATATGCATAGATGTAAGAGAATACATTTACCAGAAGGAAAATGAGCTCTCATCTGCATGATATTCTGCCGTGTCGGATACTTTACTATTGCACCAACAAAGATGCATGTATTGAGTAGTGATCTTCGTTCAGTAAAATCAATTGTTAGCAGATTGAACTCCAAAAGTAATTGCAAAATAATTAAATGAACCAGTTGGCGGCCATATAATTTATTGAATCTTGAAAAGACAGCATGACACAATTTATAAACATTATACATAAGAACAAACACAGGGAATAAATTTATAAAGTCCTGTTAAACAAGTTCTCCTATGGCTAAGCAGCTTCACTGCTGCCTGCAACCGCAAATATTCCTCCATGAAATCTGTTATAACAAAATGACCAGTTGACCTTGGTCTCCTCTTTCCTATTATTTGTTTTCTTTCCACAGGAGAATTGCTTGATTGATCCAGCTTTTTCAAACAAAATGTCCATGCGATTTTCAAGGAACCCTTTGCTGATGCTTTCGTCAATTTCCGTGGTAATGTATATTTCGCTCGAAATAAAACCGATCTGTACATATATATAGAGAGAGAAATTTAATTTGAAACCCAGCAAAAAGTTACCACACAGCAGATTTCGGCGTTTGTGTCGGTAATGGTCTCAGTAATTCCATAAGCTGAAAAGTCTACCTTGAAAGACACGAGGAGAGTGAACGTGATCTTAATATCCTATAGTAGTTTCCAACCTGGTGGAGTTTGCTTCAAACTGTGATTACAATGTACCCTTGTACAATATTTTCTATCATTTTACAGAGCAGTATATCTTTGGGGAATACTCCGTACTGATAAGAAGCGTTCTTGTAAAACTGTATTTGCTATACATTTACTGTTCAGTTGTCGTATTGATTATGAGTTCTAAACTCTAGCTCTACTATACATGGGAGGTATTCTGTAAAAAAAAAACTCTATTGTATGTCATTGTTTTTCATTGCATAACTCTAACAATGAAAAGAAAAATTGATCTCAAGCAAACTAGCTAACGTGTAACACCATTATTCTACGCATGACATTATGAAAGTAAATAAATTAAATTAAGGAATATAATTTCTTTCATTATTATTATTGCTTTCATAATTATGAAATTATAAATTAATTTTAAACATTCGGTTTTTTTTACCATATAAGCTTCTCCTAAGAATCTTAAAGGAAAATATAACCTAAGGGATCTTTGCTCGAAACCCGACAAAAAATATTAAGCCGACAGCATCCCCATCTATGCTGGAAAGTATCACAATAATTCTGAAACCTAAAAATCCTTTCGTTGAGGGAAGACAGGGTCAAAACTCACAGATGCCAATCAATCTTTATTCCCAGATTCTGAACTCAGTACAGCTTGACATTTATGGAACATCCTGGTGACATAAAATCTATTACTGATCTATTACACTATGCGAACGACAAAATAGGCACTTAGATCTAGATTAATTCATTGGTTAATGTTCTGAATTAAAGATATGTCTAGAGTAATAAATGATCAGTCAGAAAATGAAAAATTAGAATGGTGTGACATGTATTTCTGAATGCTGTCAATTAATCATCTAAATCAATGGAACATAAAAGAACTTTGGTCATTTATATCAATCTGTATAAAACAAATGCACCCTTGTCTGAAAGGGACAGCAGAAGAAGAAATGTTCCAAGTCGCTTTAAAAAAACATTCTTCTAAGATAAGTGAATGTGTGCTTATCTCAGAAACAAATGCAAGGTTTTTATAGCTTAAAGTGATTGTGTTTGTTTTCATTCAGTAAAAGGGATTTAGTACGAAGAGCCTTGTGATAAATGGCAATTGGTTGATAAATCTGTTTTAGGCATTTATCTGCAGATCTATTGGTTGGCGTGTATGTTTGTGTTATCTTTCATTAAAAGTTTAAATAATTTGGAAAATTAAATTGATAATTATCTATAAAGTAATAAATTTAACTCAAATATAATGAATTTGCTATATAATATGCTGTTCTTGAGAGAAATGTCAAATACCAAGGTGATTTAAAACAGCAACATGATAAAAGTAAAATCAATTAATTCAAATGTTGGTGAAGTTCAAAATGATGATTATGATGAGGTCATCATTAAAATGATGTCTTACGGCACATCAACAATCATTTCTGTTTCATTTGAGGTTGTGAAAGTGGTTGTTAGCTGACGTAGAAGATGACGATGATACCTTGTGCTTTATTCATTGCTTTGAAAAAGGAGTAGACTTGGTAACGAATTCATAGTTAGATTGCTTCCCTGGTCATCGGCATCCCTTAATATGTCACTCATCGAGCTTATATGAGATTTTTGTCTACTGCAATTGCCGGCTCGATGGACGAATTATGTAAATTTTGGTTTGATTTGGTTTGTCGCTCTACGGTCATTCTGTCCACACTTTGGGCTAATTAGACAGGGACGTACATTTAACGTAGAGCGAATTTTGGAGAAAAGATTGTCAGTGCATGATCGTCCATCCCTCTAACACAATCAACTCATTGAGCTTATACCTCAAAGTCTGGTAGTATATATCCACTCCCTTAATGGTCCTACAATCTAATAATCACCTTTGTGTTGTAACTTATTTTAATGCTGTGTCATTGTATGCTAAACATCATTCATTGTTCAATATTGTCTCTATCTATATGCCGATTAGCATTGTCTATGCGTGCTGTATTTGCAGTTCGTGATGTTCGCATTTATAGTGTAAATAAATTATTTTTATATATATATAATGATCAAAAAGTTGCAATATAAGTTACAATATTTTTTTTTTTTTAATTTTCTGCCACCACTCTGCAATGTGATTTTCTTAATATATTTCTGCCACAGGATTTTCTTAAATATTTTATTTAAAAATTTTAAAAACTATTTAGGTCCTTTTGGAATAACAAGGGTTGAAAATGGTCATAAACTGGCCTATTGCAAATTGCATATATTTTTTATGTATTATGTCTTCAACTAGTTTTATTCATCTGTAAAACAAATTCTATATTAAAATTTAAAAAGCACATTCTTTTCGTTCCTATTTTTTAGATCTTAAAAATGATCAAGTCATACAATCGTACAAATTTGATTATCTTATGTCATGCCAATTTAAGAAATTTTTTACTTTAACCACCTGTTAAATTTCTCCCAAAAATATTAATATTTAAAATAATCCCGATTTCCAGATCTTTTCAATTTAGTTATTTTATTTAAAAATAAAAAAAACACCTTCGTCTTTTCTCGGAAAAATGACTACTTTAAATAAATCACAAAATCCTTAAAATCAATATGGAATGAAATCATTTTATTGCGGTCTTAGAATCAGTACCATTTTTTTTTTCCTTTTTTAATACAGTGAATATAAGTCAAGAAAAACAAGTTTTCTCAATTGTCTTAGATAAGGGACAGTTGTCAAACAAAATTTCACTCAGACAGAAATCTCTTCTTATTAAGGTTAGACTTTACTTTTGTGATGTCCTTGGAAAATCGAATCATTGATCCACCCATGTATGGGGGTGGCATACACAGATGATTGGTTTTCGCAGCTACTCAAACAGCGATTCATGGCTTAACTGGAAGATTATTTTCCATGGTAACGAGCAATGGCCAGATAACTTTGTGTAAGTTTTCGAAACTTTTCCCTAGAGACTTTTCAAACTACTTATGAAATTTTATCTTTAAGACCCTAATTTCGAAAACTTTATTAATTTACGATATTATCCTGCCTTTGAAAAGTGTTTGCTAATGCTGTAAAAAATTGTTTTCCACAAATTTAAAGTTTATAAGCGATATTAACAAGAATTATTTTTGTTCAGCATCTGTTAGATCTAATGAATAACATGTAACTCGTTTAATGTTGTTAAACTCAAAAGTATAAGCATTTTTGGAAGTGTAAACTTTAAAAGTAGTAGCAACTTGTTAATAGATATAACTTTCTTAAAAGTTTGTTGACTTACATTTTATAATTGCAACATTTTACTTTATTAGTTTTAAACAGTATTATTATCCTGGTATTGTAATATAAAGGGAACATTTTTAAAAACATCAAACTTATAACTATTAATTTGGAAAGAAATTTTTGTCAATTTTATTTTATTAATACCATTTTAATTATATTATTTAACGTTTAATTTACCTTATTATTATGTTGGATTTTATATGGTTATGATTCCTTATCTCAATAGCATAATTTTTCTCTTGGTTGAATATTGACTTATCGATGCTCAGTCAATTTAATCTCTTCGTTATAAACAGATATTTTATGTTAGGTGGTAATTCATTTGAAATGACATTATCCATTTTAAAGTTCTCATAAATTTCTAATTAGTTAAGAATAGATTATTTTTGTTCTACCAGTAGGATACGTTTCTGAATATTCAATTACATTTTATCCTCGCATTAATTTATTCAAAAATGCTATTTCATTAAAACTCAACAAATGGTATCTGTCAGTAAAGACGATGTTCATCATAATAATGCTCTTCAGTTTGGCTGTCATTATTTTTCAGTACATGAAGACACGGTGTAAAACTGTTGTACGCAATGTGCGCCAAACCAATAGGAATCGTTACGACTTAGTATCTGATAAGTATGATCAATGTTCATAATGAATTTAAATCGTCGCCGTAACGTAAAACTGACACTTTCCTTACTAAGCACACTCGCACCTGCCTCACTTGAAATCACCTCCAACTTGTTTCTGCATATCAAAAGATATATTAGTTTAATATTCCAGAAAAGACTCAAATTTCAGAAAAGACTCAAGACTCAAATTTTGCAGTACAGACCATCATTCATGTCTGACTTACTGGGTGACATACCCATACTAAATTTTTCTTGTTTCAAATACATGTATCAGGCCTTATATTTAAAGCTCTTATTAATAACCGTTATCTTTCCTTATATTCAACCCGATAATTATACTTCACTTTCATTGAAATACTTGGTTTTTAATAATTACATGATGTATAAGTGTTTATCACAATTTGGATAAAACTGGTCCTTGAGCCCTTAAATCACACCAACCAACCAATCATTCTAATGATGTTGGAAAGCACAATAAATGATATATTTTGTAATTCCTAAATCCATTTCATCAAAAGATTGAAGTTTGGTGACCTCACAGACCTTAGTGTCTGAATGTACTGGCACCACTCATCAAACGTTTTGGGAAAAACATCTCTCCGAATCTCCTCCTGGGACAAAAATAAAACAAAATACCAGGGAGCTAAATATAAACGGTAAAACTATAGAACTCCAGTGGATACCCTCCCATGTACATATTGATGGTAATAAAAAAAAAGCAGACCAATTGGCAAAAAGAATTAGAGAGTCATTTATTCAATGGAGGCCCATTCCCTTAGATTCCCTAAACAGAAGCCTACTGGAAAATATTGTGTTGACATTGAAACAGAATTATCAATTAAATCAAGTGATAAACTATGGAAGAAAATCAAGGACGATTAGAAAGAGTTTAGTCGCAGGCTACGTATAGAGGCAGTGGCTAATTTCAGATTGAGAACAGGACATGACTGCATGGCCGAACACCACAGCAGAATAGGCATATTAACAAATAGCATATGCCCTATCTGTAAAACAGACTCTTACTCATCTTTCCAGGCCTTGACCCAAAGTTGAAACATAGAAAGATGTTTGCCTGTTGTATTGGACGGCCAGGGATCTCATGTCTTGAGTACACTTTTATTTCTCCTTTTATGTATCCTTAATGTTTAGGGATTCACTTGTGTAATTTTTAAATGTTTTTAATGTTTTGATATTGTCAAGTTTTACTTCTTATGATGATGTTTGTATGCCTTCTTAATATTTTGGTAGTGTGTGTGAATTAATTGTTGTATTATTCATTGGCGAATGGCCTGATGTAAATAGATTGAGTTCATATGAAAAACAGCAACAGCATTTTGGGAAAAGAAATGCAGCAATATTAGATAGCGATTTATCTTACAGAAAAGTCGTATCTTGTTTTAATTGAAATCCGATGTATTTTAATGCATTTATCTTTCTAGGTCATTCAGTCCTTATTATTGTAGAAACATAGACTTTTTGAATATTAATTAAATTTTGAGTTACTCAGAATAATAACATGGTGGTATTTGTAGCAAATATATTTGCTGAAAGAGATGTTTATCCTTCAAAATATTTTTAAATGAAGCACAAGTTAATGTAAAAAATTACTCTTTCCTTTATTCACATAATGTAATCATGTAGGTGTATACCTACAAAGATAAAGTTACTTTATAAAAAAAAAATGCTAGATAAATTTGATTTCTTTTAAAAAATACATCTTATTGACTCATATTCACCAGAATTATTGTTGAAAACTTTCAAAAAAAGATTTTGGATCGAAATGACTATTTTTTTACTACAATACGAGAAGAATGCCTAATTCACTTAATTGATTTTAAAATTATTTTAAATTTAAATATTAATTTAGTACCCATCACCATCATCATCATTGGTGCTACAGCCCTTGAAAAGCCCTCACTTCCTTCAAGATTTTTTGCTCTTCCACTCGACTAGATGCCCTTTGTTTCCAGTTAGTAATACTGAGTGTCCTCAAGTCCTCCTCGAACCTGATCTCCCCTAATTCTCGGTCTTCCTCTGGGTCAAGATCCGTGGGGTTTTCCTTAAAGAGTCTTCTTGTTGTTCTGTTTAACTCCATTCTCTCTACATGATCCAGTTATTGAATTCTTCTTTTCCTTATGTCTGTAACAATATCTCATTCCTTATAACAATCATACGTTTCTTTATCTATTCTAATTCCCCATTTGCCATTTTCATATACTTTTTCAAATATATTTCAGAGAACTTTTCTTTCCCATACTCTCAACCATTCTTCATCACACTAACATAGCCTATGTCTCATACAAAACAATTGATCTGATTATGATTCTGCATACAAGAATTTAATTTTCTATTTAAAAGTAAGATGATCTTAACAATTTTTGTAGTGCGTTATAGCAGCGATTGTTTAGTATCTATAGAGATTGCGATAATTCGGCTTTCAAAAGTGATAACGAAAACTCGTTAATAAATGGAAATTCTTTTGATTTTAGAAATTATTTAAGATTTTTTTGAAATATTACAATGTATCTGTTGTGATGAAAGTACGTTAAATTAAGTATGAGGGCATTTGTGTGAGAATATTGGGATGCAAATTAACAGACATTCAAACCTTCATAAGAAGATAGCTTTTTAAAATTATCAGCAAATAATATTTTATCAGTAAAAAATAACACCAAAACATTAATAAAAAATGGAACATTTATATTTTATTTGCTTTGGCAATAAAATATTACAAATTGTTGCACATGTACATGAAAAAAAAAAGATCAATCATCTTGGATAGCATGACATTAAACGCTGAAATTTAATTATACATAACATTGATGCAAATGCTATCAAGGGATTCATACACATATTTTATTATAAAACTTATTGCGCATGCGTTAATTTAAATTTAATTACGCATGCGTTAATTTATCGAATATTTACACAAAGACATTCTAATAATTGCATCACAATAGAACATGTAAAGCATAAATTTTCCCAATCAAAAATAAAAAAAAAAACAGAGTACATAATGGAAAATATTATTTGCAATAAGGTGCGAGTTATACCAATAACAATATTATGATAAAAGTACTCGAAAATTTAATGAAGTACTAATCCAGACAAATTAAAATACGTATCTTATTTAGAATACGAAATGTTTTTACACTTCGATAAACTTATTTTACAATAGAAATAATAATCATCTTTCAAATTAAAGCCTTATTCAATTTCCACTTATTTACAAAGTTTATTTTGAAAATAAAATTCGTTAAAATGAATGAATGGGAGACTTCATATTATTTTAAATAAATATTCTTTTAAAACAGATCAGCAATATTTATCAGACAAAAATGTGTATTTGTAAGAAATATTTTAATTAATTTAATACATTAATGAAAAGAATCTCCTTTTTGATATAGGAAACAATTTATTCCAACCAGTTTTATAAAAAGAATAATAATAAAAGATTATATAGCTCCAGTTAAATTTGAAGTTACGTTTAATATTAACAATTCAAAATTCTATTTAAACTTATTTCCATTTTTTACTTTATTCCAAAATATTTTTTATGATATTCTATTTGTTTAATCTTTCCAAATGAATAGTATTGAAGTTTTATTTAGATCTTATTTTAATGTTCAAATTTAACAAATAAATGTTCAAATATAATCGTAACAAATAAACAACACAGATACATTCATATTTTTCCGTGAGTTACTAAGTTAAATGGCATGCAATACTGGTTAAAGAATGTTTGGTAAAAATGAATATTTTTATAAATTTTAATACGTACGTGAATGAATGTTTTTGAAAGAATTTTATTTCCTATTAATAAAAAACGAATTTAATAAAATAAATTACTTACATTCTTTAAAAAAAATTTCTTAATGCATTAATCATAATTTCTTTGAGATTCACAAATAAAAAAAAATATTTACTAAAAATAGAAGTGATTCTACTTTTTTTATTTTTCCATTTAATATATATTTTTACCTTCATAAAGTCTTCTGAAAAATTATGTTTCAATTTCAAATGAAATATTTTAAAAACTATTTCAACTAAGTAATAAAATTATAATAATGGTTATAGAAAAATAAATATGATTTTATTGTAATTTTATTACATAATTAAAATGTTTTTTAATATTTCATTAAAAAAACTAAAGTTAAATTTTTATTTATTTTTTTAAATATATTTTTCATCTTTATTAATATGCAAGTATTATTCAATATCTTATTACCTTTCCAAGGGCATTTAAATATTTTTAACTTT